>VUQP01049123.1:27518-52725 GCA_015108555.1 Coptodon rendalli | reverse complement strand
TTCCCACTGTCGCCAAAGTGCTTGCTCATAGGGGGTCATATGATATGATTGTTGGGTTTTTCTCTGTATTTATTATTGTGCGATCTACTGTACAATATAAAGCGCCTTGAGGCGACTTTTGTTGTGATTTGGCGCTATATAAATAAAATTGAATTGAATTGAATTGAATTGAATTGAATAAAAAGTTAAAAATATATGACCTCCTTCACGTTTTCCAAAAACATCCAGTGGGCCAGATTGAAGTCTTTGCCAGGCCCATACAGGCCCCTGGGCCTTATGTTTGACAGCGCTGTTCTAGGTTATCTCTAACTTGGGGATGTAGTACAGGATTTAGGAGGGCGTGCTACCTGAGACGGTTTTTGGTTGGCTCCGTGTTTCTCCTTTGTTGAAATCAGCATTTCCTTTGCTGAAAACATGCGTGCGAGTTCCTTCACCTGAAAAAACACCCATAGCGAAAACCAAACTCAAACATTCCCATCAGAACGCTCTGCAGTGTCACAACTGTGAGTGAGAGATATGCAAGACTCTGTACCTTCACACCAGTGGAGAGCTCAGCCTCTGCAGCGTGATCCACTGCAAACACAAACACAACAGCTAGATCATTGAGCATGAATGCATTACCCGGAAATCATAGAGGGGCACCTCAGTGTCAACTATATGTATGTTTAATTTTGTGTAATAAACTAGGATATTTATAATTAGAGCTATTTTGTTATGTTTTTCAACTTTGTTATATATTGTGATATTTCTTTTAGTTGAGTTAGTTACTCTTACTGTCTTGGGGCTCATCATTTCCTGTGGGATTAATAAAGTATTCTGATTCTGAATCTTTATCAACTGAACCATACGATCACATACACTGTGTTGGATTGTCCTTCGGTGAGACGTCCGCTGCTGCAGGATTTGTTTGTGCGTTTGCACTCGTTACATTTGGGACGCTCTGTCAAAAAACAAGAGGATCGCTGTTAAAATTTGAGACATTTCAGAGTACAAACTTTATCTCAAACATTTGTAAGATGCTTCAATGCTCAACAATGCTTAAAAAGTCTTTGATTAAAAGTTCTAATGTAGCTAAATTAAAACGGCATTTTGATTAATTCTGATCAGGTGCCGTTGATGACTACATGCTACAGCTTCCTGTTTACCTCTGGTCTGCAGGCTCTGACTTCACAGTTCTTCCCCTCTGTAATCTGAATTTTTGGCTGTAATTCAGCTTTAAATCTCTCCAGCCTTTCCTTGAATAAAGCCGAATTATTCTTCTTCGACGGGACCGGAGGTTTAGCTGTCGGGTGGCCTCTGGCTGATTTGCTCACCTGGAGGTTAAAAATTGATTACATTTGCCGTAACTTTCAAAACAACCAGAAATGAACTGAATGAATAAAATAATCTTTCTAGTATATGTCACAAGAGGCTCGATTTTATAAAAGAAAGGACTGCACTGGCTTAAAAACATGCATAAAGCTCCTTCATTACTTAAAGGGGGATCTACTTTTTTTGTTACAGTGGTGGATGTTCATTGTAGATACGGTCGAATTTTCTGGCAATTATATCATATTTCAGGCTTTAAGGGGTTAAAGGTCATCCGTCTAATGTGTTAAATTGCAGTACCTGTGAAAATGTTTGATTCTGCGTGTGATTTTCCTCAGCTTGGCCTGCTGGTGCTGGGTTTGTGGTTGCTGGACTCATCACCTGAAAGATGTTATGCACTGTAATGCAAATGTTGACTGCTAATGACTAAAATTTGACTAAATGTCTGAACAAAGGTCGGCCTCGTACAGTCTATTCAGTACCTGTCTCTGATCCTTCGTCTCTTTCTTTTCTAGCAGCTCTGCTGTTTCCGGTTGTCGAGTACTTAGAGGTTCTCTGACAGATCTTCTAACCTAAAACATTTTTAGAGAAACACATCTTATTCTTGTTTTTCCAAAACACTGCTTCATGACACCAAACTCTGGTAGTTTATGACACAAGCTGGAAATTCACAGGACTCTACCTTCAAACCCGTGGAGAATTCCTGCTGCTGGTCACTGGTGGCTCTTTGGAAAGATGGTTGTGAGGTTGGGGGTGCTGTGATGAAAAAAAGGATTGCTTTATTATTTTTTTCCCCAGACAGATTTTTAAAAATAATTTGTCTTGAATAAAGTTTATTTCTTTAGTCACACATACGTGATTTTGTCTTCTCCTTGATTCTGGCTGCTGTTGTTGCATAGTCTGCAGATGGGTCAATGTTTATATATCCTGTCATTGCACTACTGTCTACTGCCTAAGAGACACAAAAAGTTTCTTAAACTGAAGAAACATATGTAAAACCTAAAGTCTAAAACAGTGACATACATGTGATAATGGTTGTTGCTTTAAATTTTCCTCCTTAGATTGGATTACATTTCCTGGGCATGGTGGTGCTGAAGGCTCCCTGGCAGGTGCAGTCACCTGTAAAATATGGATTCCATTTACATGCCTCTGTTTACTCACTTTAAAGTACTATGAATGGAGCCATTGTACCTGTGGAAGGGTGGAGAACTCATAAAGCTGATGGTCTGACTTTGAGTTATTGGCTCTTTGGGTGGAGCGTTGTGCAGAAGCTGCTGTAAAAAGATCATAGTTCCAGCTTTCGCCTCTATGCAAAGTCATACTCTTAGATGGTAGCTCTGTACACACCTGATTCGTATTCATCCTCTCTAAACGTTGCTGCAGAGCTGTCACTGCTGCTTGTCTTTGCTGGTCCTGGTGACTTCTGTCAGGTTAAAAGGAAACTAGTTGAAAACTAGTTGCCATTATTGAAGACTTTTTACTGTAGAATGAATGAAAGAACAACTGAATTCTGCACAGTGAAGAAAGTTTAAAGCCACGCTAACTGCTCAGTGATGCTCTCAAAGAGTAGACTAAGACGCATGCTAATTATGATGAGCATGATGCCAACTTGGCTAACATTTGCTGCTTAGCATTAAAGACAAAGTACACAAGGTTGATGTGAGTAGTTGGTTTGGTGTTGGGGATGCGGTTGCTGGACGGTCCCTGATCAAACTCTTCCTGAGGGATGTTCCACAGTCAGTAACTGTACTATAGATGTGAGATGCTAATGATTAAATACTAAAACGAAGGTTCTACTTCAAGCAGCCCGTCTGGTACCTGTGTTTGGTTCTTCCTCTCTTGATTTTTGAGCATCACTGCTGCTTCCAGGGGAACCTGAAACATAGAAAACACAGCTTCTTCCTCTTTTTCAAAACACAGCGCTACATGATACCAAACTCTGCTGTTTTAGCGCACAAGCTGGAACACTTAGAGAAAATCACAGTACACTACCTCCTGCTGCTGAACGCTGGTGGCTCTTTGGAAAGATGGTTGTGGGGTTGCAAGTGCTATGATAAAAAGGAGTTTTTTTTCAGACAGGTTTAAAAAAAAACATGTTCTTTTGTATAAATTTTGTTCATTTCTTTGTTTATACATACATGATTTGGGCTCCTCCTTGATTTTGGTTGCTGTTGTTGGATAGTCTGCAGAGCAGTCAATGCTCAGATATCCTGCCAGTTCACTACTGTCTTCTGTCTAAGAGAGACAAAAAGTTACTTAAACTGGAAAAAACAAAATACAATAAACGTAAAATCTAAAAAAAAAAGTGAGGTACCTGTGAAAATGTTTGCTGCTTCAATTTTTTCTTCTTAGGCCTGACTATGTTTCCTGGGAAACATAGTGGTGGTGCTGAAGGCTCCCTGGCAGGTCTGTTCACCTGAAAAATATTGATTCAACTTACATATTTAATCACTTTAAAGTTATTTGAGCAGATATTTCCATCCTGAATCTAAATAGCAAAATACAATTTAAAAAAAAGTCAATGCTAAATCTTAAACTGTATTACCTGCTTTTCCTGGTGTTTTACTGTAGCTGGGACTGATTATGTGGTTCCTTAAATAAGTCAAGGATAACTAAAACACAAAAGGTATACACTTCAAACAGTGTGTTTTGTACCTGTGTTTGCTCCCTGCTGTCTTTTTTCACAGGCAGCACTGCTTGCTCCCGTGGTGGAGGAGTTGGAGGTACAGATCTTTGTATCTGAAATACAGAAAACCGTAACACTTTAATTCCAGTGATAATGTACTTTAAAAGAAAGTGTCAGCAGTAAACTTTGGTGGTTTATGTCACATGCTTAAGCATTATTTAGCAAAAAACCACAGTACCTCCACACAAGGGGGGGACTCCTGTGGCAGGCGACAGCTGGCTCTTTGGAAAGATGACTGTGGAGTTGTGCGAAGTGCTGTAATTAAAAGCAGATTATTTTTTTTATCACACTTTTTTAATCTATTCTTAATGATTTGAAAAAACTCTGTCTTGAATAAACTGTAACTCTTAATTCTTTGTTTGTTTGTACATACGTGATTTGGGCTCCTGCTTGATTTTGGTTGCTGTTGTTGCATAGTCTCTATAGAGGTCAACACTCCAGTATTCTACCATCGTGCTGCTGTTTTCTATCTAAAAGATAGAAAACAGTTCGTCTTTTAAACTTTCTTTTAGAGTCTAAAAGAAAAATAACTTCACTTTTAAAAACTAAAAGGTACCTGTGATAATGTTTTCTGCTTTACTTTTTTCTCCTTAGGCCTGACTACATTTCCTGGGCATGGCGGTGCTGAAGGCTCCCTTGCAGGCCTGCTTACCTAAAAAGTATTGATTACATTTATATGTTACTGTTTACTCACTTTAAAATTGTCTGACTATTAACTCTAACTATTATTATTAACAATAACTGTAGTACCTGTGGAAGGGTGGAGTGTTCCTGCAGCTGATGGTGTGACTTTCTGGCTCTTTGGGAGTAGTGCTGTGTATATGCAGAAGCTGCTGTAAATAAGAACACAGCTCCAACTTTAGCTTCTACATTTTGTTGTATGTCATGTCTTTACTGAATTCTAAGTGCGTACATACTCAGTTTGTATTCTTCCTTGAATATGGCCGTTGCTCCAGAGTTGGCATAGCCGTACACGCTTGGTGACTCTGGAAAATTCTGTCAGGTTGACGGATAAAGTTGAGAAAAAGTATGTAATGAAAACACTAACATCGAAGTTTTTGTGCAGTGAATAAAAGTAACACAGACAGCTCGGAGCATTTAGGGGGATCTGCAAGTTACTACACTTTCAGTGACCTTGATTATCAAAATGTTGGGGTCGTCTGTTCACCACGTGATTTAACTAAACATCAAGCAACTAAAGTCATTAAGTCATCCTCTACTTATATAAATTATTTTTTGGTGATTTTTCATTCTGAAAAAAAAAAAAAAAAGCTGATTGTGGTGGACAAAGCTTAAAATGCTTCCTGTCACTCATTTATTGGCCTAAAAAGCAAATTCATACCTCCTCCTTTACAGTCGCCTTCTTAGCTGGTTTCCAGTATTCCGTGTCCTCCTCCCATTGATTTTTCCAGTTGTACTGCTCTTTTTTGGGGATCCTCACTCCCTTTGGTGTGCATCCCATCTTCCCCTGGTGAATTCTTAAACCCTGGTAAGTCGTAGGTTTGTTCCATCCGCAGTGACAAACCTGAAGGCTCACCTTTGAATATTCTGTTGTTTCTGTTTCTGTCACATAATTCAAGAGTCAAATGTCAGAAGATTTTAAATTGTTCTAAGCAAAGATAAAAATTTATAGCAATGAAAATGAATTTTTTAAACTAAAATGGTTCGCTTTAATCTGCTGATATGGGAGCCCGTTCTCACACCCGAGGCGTAATATACTGATTTGTCATGTCCCACGGCATTCCTGAGGAACGCGAAAGGTGACCTTCCACATTTTTATGGTAGGTGCCGGGTTATGGAGGAAATCCAGGAGAATGACGCTCCTGCGGTAACAGACGTTTCAACCATGTATTCCAGCCCTAACCCTAACCTTAACCACGACTTTAATGATGTTAGATAGTGTTAGAAAGTAAAATAAAGGTACATGTGTAGATTCATTCCAAACAGTTCTCATGTTTCCTCATTTTTCTCATAATATAGGGATGTGTTGGGTGCCCGGAAGCGTAATATACCGACGATTTGTCACCTAGCGTAAAATGTTACGCTTTGGGAGTGAGAACATGTTGGATCAGGTCTTTTCCTATTGGGGTGTTTTTATCAGTTTGAAAGAAAAATTATAATCTTGAACTCACACAACATAATATTTAAAAAACAAACGAACCTACCAATCTTGAAAGAGGTGCGGACATCTACCCTGAGATCCATTTGAGTTTTTGCGTGACCCACATAGCCCTGTGTGTAATGCTGTGGAGAGTCTGAAACCCTCACACCCTTCGGGGTGCATCCCATCTTCCCCTGGTGAGTTCTCAGGCCCTGGTAAGTTGTCACTTTGGACCATCCGCAGTAGGGGCAAACCTGGAGCTCCATTTCTGCTGCGTGTCTGCATTATACACACAACAAAAGACACACAGAGGATGCTGTGTGACTTCCTTTTTGCTCTAGAAATAACTGTGCTGACTACACCGAGCGATTCACGAAACATTATCAAGAACGTAAACTTTCTATGATGATTATTACAGTGTTCATTTTACCTCAAATGTGAGAACAGTTATTCTAACTTCTGAGTTTCCTAGTGTTGTACACACAAAAACTAGGAAGTGTTCTTTTTTTTCTATTTCAAAATGTGCATTAACATCTGGATCATCATATAAACGATTAAAAAAATCCAAGCTACAACAGCTGCAGCGGCTCAGGTAGCGAAAGTGACAAGCTTCCCTTTATCCACAGCTGCTGCTGCTCCATCTTTTCTACTGTAAGTCATCACTTCCCTAATATTAGAAAACTAAATTTTTAATTGCTAATATTATTTACCTAACTGGCTTGAATTGGTTGCAGACCTACTGCATCAAAAGCAGCAGGTTGGCATCAAAAGGCAGCCACTGGGTCGTCTTCTGGGTAACTGTCTGATGATAGACAACACGAAAGCACCGTAAAACATCAGTTTCATTACTTCCCTTTTCAATTTTGAGGTGACTACAGCTAGACCTCTATGTGTGTCTTCTCCAACACCTACTTATAGATTAAATCTCATAGTTTAAATAAACTAAATAATAATAATAATAATAATAAAGTAGTCAATTCTACTGTTTTTTAATTGATTACAATTCCTGGAGTACGTTAGATATCCATTTGTAGCATCACACCAAAATAAGCTGTGACTTGATGATGTACAGGCTCCTCATTATTTAGGGCACCGTGCATTTATGATTTTGCTCTCCACTGTTTTCTATCATAACAAACAATAGCAAAGATCAGCTGGATAAATCGGCTCTCTGTGTTACTTACAATAATATCAGGGCGATGGATGCATGTGGTGCCTCTATTGTGCACTCTTCTTTTCCTTTGTCTACCGTTACCTCTGTGCTGACATGATGTTTGGTACGCTTTGTTTTGTGCTTTCACTTTCGTTTCCGCAAAAAAGAAAAAAGAAGAAGAAAAAAACCCGCCAACTGCCTCTGATAGATTTGCCCAGACACGATTCATGACACACAAACACGGTCACAGCCATGAATAAAAAAGTAGAGGTAAAAGTTATATTTCCAAACAGGGATTTTATTCATTAACACTTACATGCTGTTTGACATTGCCTGACAACACTGAATGTCATTCATTTAGCCTGAAATTTGACTACTTTTCTGGAAGCAAGGCAAGATAAGGAAAGGAAAGCAGTTTACTTTTCTGTGTTGTTTTCAGATGATACATAGTTCTGTACACTGAGGCTGTGGTGGTTTTAGGAAAACTTGAAACTGTAAAAGTGTACATTTGATATTTGTGTGTATTTTTTATGGGACAGTGGTGACACAGCTAATTATGGACCTTGACTCAGTAACAAGAACTGTCTGTGCTCTACTTTAATTCCTCAAGTTCCTGACTGACCTCAGTCACCGCTATGTCATAAAAAATACAGACTAGTTTCCAATAAGAAAAACTTCAAAATAAAATAAAATTAAACACGATACAAGTCTGTGCTAAGGAACAACCACAAAACACCCCAAAATAATTAAGTGGGATACATAACTGAAAAACTGGGAATATAATGAAAGTATATGTTTTTCATAGCCCCTTATAACACAATATTTTATTGCTGATCTTTATTGCCCATACATTCACATAAATGCAAATTGTTGTTGCTGTTGCAGCTGATCAAGCTAGAGGTAGGTTGTGTTCAAGACCACAACAAATCATTATAAGTTAATCTGCTAACTTCATTTCTGTTTATAAAGAAATTTAAAGCTAAATCCAATAAATGTTCAGGATTTTTTCAAGAAAAAAGAAGTTTCTGGATTAAATTGTGTAAGCAATTAAATTTTTTCATCTTTGGATATGTTATCTATTAAGTTTTGTTGGGAAAAATGCCAAACTAGTAAGCAAAACAAAGACGGCTTTTAGAGAGCTTTGAACAATAAAGCAAATAACGGAGAACAGATAAACGGTTACTGCGTTGGTTTACTGTCATGAAATGCCTGAAAATGGAAATTCCCATTCATCCTCTATCAGAAAAAGAAAAACAGGAAGGTTGTGGACCAACAAACTTTAGTATAGTGTAGTGAAAATGCATTTCTTATGACTCCATTGGTATCTCTCTACAAATAATCAAAGGCTCAGAGTTTGTCTCTTCTTGTTTCACGTGCGGGCTGAAATATGGGTAAAGCTCAGCTTTGAATGAACACTCAGTGAACGAGTAGATGTGGGACTCAGCCTTGACATCGTAGAAGGAGACGAGATCTTCCTCGTAGTCCACAAACACTCCTACCTTCTCAGGTTTCTCTTTTAGGGGAATACGAACTGGCGGTGCTGTGAGGGCTGCATACTTATCTTCTTCATAATGTACAATAACCCAGTACCCATTATCTGGGCTGAGTTTGAGCTTCCCTTTGCGGTTTGCACCGCCTCTTACTAGGCCTATATCCCACCCGGTCTTGTTGTTGACCTCCACCTCCCAGTAAGACTTCCCAGAGGATAAGGTACTTTGCCCCACAACGCTGCTAAATATATCAAATCTTTCAGGGACATCAGGTAGTTTCTGGTTCTCTCCTCCATCTTTCACCTCCTTCCTGTCTTCAGACAGCACAAGGCGTTGGTGTGCAGAATCTGGATCCAGTTTTACCTCCACTGTAAATTTTAAAAAATGTAAAAAGGTCTGCATTTTAAACAAGTAAGTCACTTTTTTGAAAGAGAGCAAATAATATGAACCACATACCTGAAAATTTTGGGATTCTCTTCAGTTCTGTGACGAGAAGAAGAGTTTTAGATTGATTAACTCAACATTTTAACTTTTAGTTTTCACTGCTCTTAACTAGCTGCTCTTACCAATGGAAGTTAGTTTATCCATTTCTTGCTGAACTTTTTCCAGCATTACTGTTGTGATTTTCCTGATGGTGCCAAAGGACACCGATGTGTCCAGGTTTACGTCTTCCCAGTCTATGATGTCTCCCGTGTCTGTAATAGATGGGTAATTCTGCAAAACAGAAATACAACCCAACAGTTTCATAGCAGTGCTGAACAAAATGTCAGTAGCTAATCAGATATGTTTATCCTACAGACTGATTATGAATGTGCCACATATATCATCCCAAAGTTTTCTCTACCTGCAGGAAAAGGATGTGGTCCTCCAGCACAGAAATGTTATCTAGTTCAGAGATGGCACTTCCAAGTTTGTTGATCTCTGCTTCCAACTCATATTTAAGGCCTTTTGCTTCTTTTTCCAAAGCCTGCCTCCTGTCTTTTATTGGCTGAAGGGCTCTGGCCTGGGCTTCTTCTACAATGGCGATCACAGCGGTGAAAACAGCCTCAATATCCCACCACTCATTTTCCAGCTGGTCCTAAAAATGGAATGAAACAGTACTGTCTATTTGACTGTTCACCTCTTTTTTCTGTATTACATAGAGTAACACACTACTTTTTCACTGGTTTAGTTAGGGAAGTTAATTCTGAGAAAGGTTTAGCATTCAGTCAGTTACCATAAACACAATTTTTATCTTTGAAAAAACAAACTGACATGGTAGATTTTCACTTTGACTCATCTGATAGCAGCTGGATAGTGTAGTGGTAAGACTACACACATTCGGAGTGAGCGTCACAAGTTTGATTCCCACCTGGTATCCAGTAAGGGTCCTGGCTAGACCCCCCATGCTAAAACCAAGCCCTGGAATGGCACGGCTATGCCTGCAGCCTGTCCGCAGCTCGGACACAAGAATTTCACTACATGCTGTACTCTGTATAATTGTGTATGTGACAAATAAAGGTTTGTTGTTTGATTGACTTTTCTCTCCAAGTCGGTTTACTTGCTGCTTACCTTGCAGCTCTTGAAAGCTTCCTCAATCTCAGCAGTCTTTGTTTTTCTCTTGTCAATGTTCTCCTTTAACTCTGTCTTGGTGTTGTCAAGTTCAGACTGTAGGAGAAACATAAAATAATACTTTAAAATTGTCTTTTTTCCATGTGTACTCCTTTTTTGTGCACTTGAAAATTCTTTCACATGCCACAATATAGTAAGTATAGTAAGTAAAATATATACAATGCTGTCAAGACCCAAAACACATATTCAGAGGTTGTTATGTTAATTTACCCTTTTCTTCTTCCATTCATCTTCAGTTGAGACAACCTCCTCCTGACCTTCCATGCAGAGAACACAAATGCATGCCTGCTGCTTCCTGCTGTACAGCTCCAAGGGACGTCCATGCTTCAAGCAGGCCCTTGCATCCAGATTCTCCACCGGCTCCACCAACTTGTGGCCCTTCAACCTTTCTGTTGACAAATGTTTCTGGAGGTGAACTGAACAATACGATGCAAGACACACAAGGCAGGACTTCTTGGCCTTCAGCTTTTTGTCACTGCAAACATCACAGGCCACCTCCCCAGCAGCTCCAGTGTATTCTTCATCGTTGTCTTCCTGCTGCATTTCTTTCATTTGTTTTACAATGTCTCTCAGGACTATATTAACATCAGGGATCCTGCTTATATGATTCTTGCATAGCGGGCACCCACTGTCAGCGATATTACAGCTCCGGACGAGACACAGCTTGCAGAAAGAGTGACCACAAGCTGTAGTGACAGGATCCATAAATTCTTCCATGCATATGGAGCAGTTGAGATGCTTCCCCAGCGAGCCGGGCTCACTGGGTGGTGCTGAAGTAGGGACCATATCTGTGTCAAGAGAACCACAAGGTTATTCACTGAGAAAAGTAACAGTGACTTTTATTTTGTTATTTCAAATAAATTTTCCGTAAAATAATTATTTTGGATTCAAATGTTAGAATACGTGTTCCGTGAGTTGTTTCTAACATAAAGGAAACTGTAACCTTGTTAAGGGTCATCAACTTCATAATGTCCTTTATTAAATAAATAATAATGATAATGGACATTATGTACCAGCTCCACCCACAAATCCCCGTACACTTCTATGTGAAATTGCTCAGCTTTGAAGCAGAAATTAAACTTTGGTGTATGTAGCTTAGGTACTATTAGAGGCTTAAAGCTATGCATTGCTCGGGGTGTGTCTATTTCCAACTAACCCGCACAGTGCATAGCCATCACCTAAACTAACTCAGCTCACTGAGCTGGACCTCCCAGCTCCCATAATTAATTGTACTAACCATTCAAAAAGTTTGTGGTCAAGATTTGGTGAATGAAATTCTGCCATGTCATGTTAATTAGCACTACTTAGCAGGTTTCTGTGTCCATGTGATACACCTGACTTACCAAGCTTGCTAGCATTATCTGATGATTTAGCGCTCTAATATCTAAACGTGTAAATATGGTCACTTACACAGAAGAAGATGAGCTGAAACAAATGCTTCAGAATCAGTTTACAAATCCACTTCTGGTTACTTGAAGTGTAAGTACGCCTAACTGAACAAGATTGAGTTTATTGCTTATTAATTCCACTTTGTAATATCATTTAGTTAAAGTATTATGATTAATAGTATTTACCAGGACTTACTTAAAGCCAACAGAAGTTATCTGCTAATTTAACATGTGTGCAGGTCAACGTATTCACTTTATAATGAATAAAGTCATCAAACAGTCAAACTAAATAGAATTACATACACTGTAATTTGTGGGCAACATGTTGGATACAATGACGATTTATTCTCTGAAACTTTCTACTGGCCCCTCTTAAAAGTTAGAAGTAAAAACCACTGAATACTAGTGACACACCCTGTAAATAAGCCTCACAAATGAGAGTCTTGAAGATTGGAGGAGGAAACTCTACACCAAATATAAAGTACCGGTGCACACTGTATTTTCTATTACAGTACAGTTGATCACACACATTTGATTGAAATCTAATGCTGTAAGCTAACTGTATATTACATGTAATATCTGTCATTTAACATCAGTCTTTTAATATGAAGCTTATGCAAAATTATAAGTACAGTCTTACCTTTCAGCTAATGAGATCTCACAGGCGTCTGTCTCCGTTTCCCTTCACTCCCAGTGTGTGAGTGAGTGTGTGTCCTTCCTTTTGGACTTCCTCCTAGAGCTTAAGTTTCATTTCTGTTCATACTCCCAGCCGTTCACATTTTTCACTCCAGAGACGAGTTGGCATGTAAACATGTTGTGTGTGCTCAGCATGTTCATACAGATCAAGTATTGAATTCTGCAAGACGTTTTTATTGTACAGGACTTCGGTCGCAATACTGCCTATTGCTCATCGTAAGTTTTATTTTACATACATTTTATTGGTTCATCAAAAAGGAAGACAAAAGCATTTCGGCACTGAAGAGCAGTTAATTGCATCACCCGCCCAGTAATAAGTTACATTCATACAACCAAGTTCAACATCCCTGAGGTTTCTAAACTTCACAGTTTCTATAAACACGTATAAACGATTCATTTTTAAAAATATAAAATTCACACTGTCATAAGTAGTTAAAGTAGAAGACATGTTTCCAAATTGCATTCATTGGATTTGTGATACATGAGATCAATACCATTTACATTAAATGTATGACCGCAGCCACCAGCAGCTTAGCTTAGCAACAACTTAGCTTAGCTTGGCATTGGAAATCGTGAGAACTAGCTAGCTTTCTCTTTTTAAAAGTCTTTTTAAAAGTAATATTGAGGTTCAGAGGTGTAAATAGTTCAAATTTGTGTTTCACTGTAAGATAAACTAAGCTAAAATTCAGCTGGTTGTATCCTTAAATTAAATGCAAAAATAACTGAGTGACACTTCTCATCTCATTCACATGAATCAGAGCGTACTTTTCCTTGAAAGCTAACACACCCACCCAGCTGAGATTACGTTATCATTTTATAGCTGAAAAAAATAAATACATAAATAAAGACTTGATGATCAGCATGTTTCTTGAATCACAAAGCAGCATGGAGAGATCTCTGCAGGGACAAGAGAGACACGACACTGAAATTAGTGTTTTGTTTTGTGTGTGTGTGTGTTTAATGCTGCACAATGTTTACCAGGAAGCAAACCTGTAAGAATAAGAGATCGTCGTCAATCTTCAAGAGCTGTTCTAGCTCAGCGTTTCTCATCTGGAGCTCAGCGATTTCTTCTTCCAGCTGTTCAAGCTCTTTATTTGTTTGCCATTCCTCTTTTGGACTTTGTCCTCTGAGATCTACAGTGAGCTTGATTTTCTCGGCATCACTCAGTCTTTCTTGAACCTCTTGCTGAAGTTTCGTCCTCCTCCGTTTTACACTAACCTGTGGGGAGACACTGCATTAGCACAGCTGAGCCGACAAACTGCAGACACACTTGTACCATGTTAAGTTACATCAAGTCATTGTATGGTCTCCTGAGCTTCTTCTGAAGTATGTTGCAATCCTGTGCAACCCCTGATGACAGTTCCTTTCCCTTTGATGGATGAGACAAAACAAAACTCCTTCAAGAGCTTCAGTTCACTTTTTGATTACAAAAAGAGTCCAGCATTTGGGCTCCATCCAAATTTACAAAAGTAATCAAAAAAGGGAATGAAAAACTTAAATGCTAAGGCAAGAAATGGCAGCAAAGGTACAAAGCTAATTCTTACTTTTGATGTTTAATTTGTTAACAAATGTAACTTACTAAACAGCTTTAACACTAATGGTCTGAGATTATTATGGGATAGCTTGTGAATCCAACTGAGTGGCAAGTTTTTTTGTCTTTTTTTAAGCTGAAATGAGAGAATACTTGTTAAATTATTGCCAACCAAATTTTTCTAAAAAAAAGCTTTAGCAGAATTTGCTTTACCTTCTTCTTAAAGGCTTCCCGACTAATAGAAATGATGTTGTGGCTCCAATGCTCAGTCTGTGCACACATAGCACAAATGCACGCCCGGTCGCTTCTGCAGAACTTCTCCAACTTCTTCCCATGCAGTTTGCACACAGAATCCTCAAGGTTTTTTACCACACTGACCAGTAGATGGCGCCCAAGCTCTTCATTCTGGTAATGTGCTTCCAGATGAGTGGTGCAGTAGGAAGCCATGCACACAAGGCAGGATTTGACTGCAGAACGTTTTGCTGAGCAGGAGTCACAGGGAACCTCTCCAGCTTTAAAAGGTGACGATGCTTTTACAGTATGTGGCAGCTGGATAGTGTAGTGGTAAAACCACACACCTTTGGAGTGGAAGTCACAAGTTTGATTCCCTCCCCAGTATCCAGTAAGGGTCCTGGCTAGGCCCCCCATGCCAAACACCAAAGGAAAGGTAGCGTTGTAAAGGGGGCACTGGCAGGCCTCGTTGATTTTCCAGTATTCTCCAATGCATCCCAAGCAGAAGACGTGTCCACAGGGGAGGGACACGGGGCTTGTGAA
This sequence comes from Coptodon rendalli, assembly GCA_015108555.1. Classification (NCBI taxonomy): domain Eukaryota; kingdom Metazoa; phylum Chordata; class Actinopteri; order Cichliformes; family Cichlidae; genus Coptodon; species Coptodon rendalli. The sequence continues at coordinate 37,987 of VUQP01049123.1, read as the reverse complement.
CTCATCCAGACAGATGCAGCAATTAGGAGGGTCTGACATCGGGTCTTTATATGTCTGTGCAAATACAAGCAACCTGCAGCCTGATTTAGTTTGGTGATGATTTGTTTGAAGCAGTATGTCTGACAAGAAAAGAAAGGTTTTATTAGCACACATTCAACAGCGTTCTTCACCAAGCTTGACATATTAGAAGGAAACTACATGATTACACACTGCACAGACAACAGCTTCTGTGACTGACTTTGGTCCTGCAACCCTGTAATAAGTGAAAGAGAATGAATAAATGGACATAACCATACTGATTGCTTGAGCCATCGATGCCCATCAATGGACTGGTGTATCACTGACTATATGAAAGTGCACAGTTCATCAGGCTTCAGTCTTTATTGCTTTGGTTGTTCATTAGAATTAATTTAATAGCTAAATATGGCAACAGATGCCAAACAAACACTTTTTCCCCGCATGTTTTGTATCACTTGGCAGAATCAAACAGTTTTCATTGGGAAAACACTTTGTGCTAACCTGATGCACAATTTGAACAACACCTACCTACTACATCTTGTATAAACTGTTTTTGCGTTTCCTTTCTGGGAGGATTAAGGTTAAGATCACATGAATAGAAGAATGTTTTTACAGGCTTCTCCACTCTAGTACAATAAAGAAAACTGGTTGGCAACTTCAGCAAACATACATTCTCTTCAACTTATCCATACCAGGGCCTGGAGCCTGTCCCAACCACCATAGGGTGTGAGGCGGGATACACCCTAGACAGGTCACCAATCTGACACAGAGCTAACACAGAGAGACAGGCAACTATCCACACTTATAGGCAATTTAGAATCACGAATTAACCTAACCCCACTAACCGCAAGCTTTTGGACCCTGTTAGAACCTACAAAGAGGGTGGAGTCAATCTCTGGACCTTCCTCCTGTGAGGCAACAGAGATAGTCACTGTTCCACAGGTGCTTTGTGGTAAACACATCACTAAAAAGTACCTTGGAGTAGAGTGCAAAAGTCTTAAGCCACTGCTTATTTCTTTGCGTGCAACAGTTTCCTGAAACGTGTGCAAGCATTCATGTAAATACAGTCAAGTAAGGCAAAAAGATTTATTAATTTCTTGAAGTAGTTTTCATTAATAGTTCTCCAGGCTTTTTAAAGGACATTCAGAGCTCTTCTTGGATTTTGGCTGACTTTAGATGATCCCACACTGCTTCAACAATATTAAGGTCTGGGCTCTGGGGAGGACGGTCCACTATCGATAGTGTACTACTGCATATTTTTTCTATCCAGGTTTTGGCACTGTCAAAATATGATGGTACTTTTCTTCATTCATTATTCCATCAATGTTCACAAGATCTCCAACACCACTGGCTAAAATGCAGCACTAAACCATGACAGAGCCACCACTGTGTTTTACGGATGTCTGCAGACTCTTGCTGTTGAACCTCTCTCCCGGCCTTCTCCCTGCACACTGACAATGATTTGAACCAAAAGCTTTGGATTCATCGCGCCATCAGACTTGTTGTCACTGATTTTCTGTTGCCAGTTCTCACTTAATTTGCTATACCTCATCCTTTTCTTCCTTGTTTCTCTTCCTTAATGGCTTCTTCATAGCCACCCTTCAAATCAGGCCATTTTTGTTAAGGCTTCAATGAACAACACATGGATCAAGGGCCAGATGCTTCTCTCAGGTCCTGTCAGGTATTTTCTGGATTTCTTTTCCTATTTCTTAAGGAGCTTCAGATACTGTTCATCTGCTGGAGATAGTTTTTTTTGCACATCATGCTGAAATATGCCAAGTTTATGGCTAATAGCTCTTTGACAAGTGTAAAAAGGAATTTTTGCACCAATTATGCGATTACCATATTACTTTATCTTTGGCATTTTTCAGAGATTTTTTAGTGACAGGGTGATGATAACAAAGTGGCCAAAAATACAATTTAAAATGAGATCTTTGCTAAGATGTTATGTATAGACACAGCACTGGTTCATTCCTTGAGTTACATTTCTGATTGAATGATTGATAGGTCCGTGTTAAGTGGCTTAACAAAAAGAAAAACACATTCCTGTGAAAATAGTCAGGTATAAAGACTGGACTGAACACGAGTGAAAAGCAGCCAGTGTCCAAATAAAAACTTAAAAGATCTTTACACAACTATTGCTCAAAATCACCTGTATCACCTGAAGTAAGGCTGGAAGAAATATATTTTTTCAAAAAAAAGGTGTGTTGGCTCAAAACATTTCCACAGTATTAAATAAACGACTTCAGTCTGGAAGTCAGTCAAAAATGGATCACACAAAAATCGAGCTGAATGGTTATAATGAAACACTGTTCATGAAACAAAGTCTGATAACTTTAATATAAAGACAAAAAACAAACATTACCATCACCAGCATTTTCACTGACACACCAAACAGCAAAGAAAAACCAAATAATGTATATATCAAGACAGCAGTGAGTATTAACGCTCACATGTAACCATATGTGATAATGAATTAGTTTATAGGATCAAGAGCAAAGGTATGTCCAGTCAATCAAACTATTGATCAGGTCAGTGGTGTTCTACGCTTGTCAACACCATATTTGTTCTGAACTGACATTCGACTGTAACAGTTTGTTCAAAAATTCATGCAAAACTGGATTTTCCTGCGTGTACGGGCATATCTGCATATGCACTGAGGGAAAAAAAGTTTCCTGCTCATTCATACTGAGAGTGAAAGAATTCTGAGTGTACGTCACAAAACATCTCTACTATGTCAGAACCATATGGGCATCTTGAAGTTTTCCATATCCTCCAGCCAATCAGCTCCGAGTATTCTCTGTGATCGTAACAGCATTAATGGCTACATTTGTCACAATGACACAGCCTTCAAACTAAAAACTTATTTTAGATCGTGGCTTTTTGCTCCTGATCCTGAGAGAGTAAGAGCGCATAACATGAAAATGACTCATTCACCGCTTACATGACCTATGAACAATGTAAACAAGTTCAACTTAGCTGTGTACCTCCACAGAAATCTCATGTAATGGTCAAAAGCTTTCTTTAAAATACCAGAAAGTAAAGAAATAATTCATAAACATACTTACAGTTCTTTTGTAACCACCAGCTTGTGTATCCTGAGGGTCTAACACCACTGAGCTACACTCTGCTCACTTGGTTCCCCTGACGTAGAGATAGACACACCTACCACTGCTCTGAAAGGGGCTGGCCCTCCTGAACAACATACCCATAAACTCAGGCCCTGTCCATAAAGGTCATAAACTCTCATGAGAAAAAGCCCCAAATAATTAAACATAACAGACTTAGATAAATGTGTTTCTTTCCTGCCAGAGATACTTAATAATTTGTAAGGTACTGCAAATGATAATATCTTTACATTTTAAGCTGTTTGCCTTCATTTTAAATAAGTTATAGCTATTTATCACTGTTTACTCCTTACTTATATAAGATTATGCCAAAGTTTGTGCTTGACAATGTTATTACATCTATACATTTAAAAAAAAAAAAACACAGAAAAAGAAAATTGAAAATAAATATCTAAAAAAAGAAAAAGAAAAGAAAAAAAACTTAACTTATTAAACAAACCTCCTAGCCATTCACGTGAGTTTACAGCGTACAATTAAATGCACCATTTCCTGTTTTTACAGAAGCGGCTGTGGTGGCTACCATACATGGTGCTGTACTAGGGAGATCCTACGTCAAGGAATTTTGACCCCACTCGAGTGTAAATGCTGTGATGTGATATGAGTACAGCTAAATAGACAGCGTAATAACAAAAGATGGATTTAAGTCTGAAGTTTCGTTGAATGAAAGCTCTGAATGAAACAGACACAATACTAATTTGTATGTTATATACTGTGCATGCACTCTACAAGTGCAAATTTAAAACATAATTTGCATGTTTCATAGCCTGGAATTTTGAATGAATTGTAAGTGGTTCTTTTATCTCTGTCAGTGTTTATCACAATGTGCAAAAAAGGCAACAGGAAACAGTCGGTGTTAATTATTAATCTTAAATTGGTCATTTCCGATTACCTTTTTATTGATGTTCGGATTGCGCAGCACTCATCTGAGATGTAAACTTTGATCTTATTATTCATTTCTCATTATGATTGTTGAATTAGAAATAAAGACAATCCCTGATAAGCAAAGGCTCAGATTTCTTTGCCCTACTGTGTAGATAAAAGTATGGGAAGAGTTTCTCTGTGAAAGACTCTCCTGTGAAAGAGTAAATATGCAAGTTCTCATTCACGTCAAAAAACGAGACTCTGCCTTCTTCATAGTCCAGGTATACTCCTATTAACCTTGGCCTAGGGCAAAGGTAGAGAACCGTGTAGGGTGTGGAGTGAACTTCATAATCAAACCCCCGTTTTCCTATGGCAAAGAATCCATTTTCCCTTTTCAAAACAACCCTTGATCTGTTTACAGTTTCCTTGGCAACACCCACATCCCAGTTGTTTCTCAGGCCCACTTGGACTTCCCAGTAGTGCCGGCCAGAGGTGAAGCCCTTCGTCCCAAACACCATGGGACAGGCAAACCTCCCAAAGTCATCAGACGAGGGGCTTGCTGCTCTGAAGTACTTCAGACGTTTCCCAGATTCAGTCACCACAAGGCCCTCACCGGCAGTGGAAGGGTTAAAGGCAACCGATTCTTAAAGGAAAAAAGACATAGTTACACATACATGTACACACACATACACATATACAAACATACACACATATATATTAATAGTTATGTTGAGTTATTATATCTTGTAATGAATCTTGAAAAGTAAATTAAATATAAATCTTTGATCTCACCTTTATATTGCCTCATTCTGGTCAGTTCTAAGAGGAGAAAACATCACAATAAGGCAAAACTTAAGCGAAAAAAACGTGTGGTGTTTCAAATCGCATACTTCTGAGATTTGCAACAACAAATTAAAAAGAAAACTCTTCTTCAGTGGCAGCCAAGAATATGAATATACAGACAACTCTCTGGGTGGTGTGACTTGTGACAAATCAATCACATGCTAGTGTGAACGCAGGAGAACAACTACAACTACGTGCAGTAGCATGAGCAGATATCGCCTTGTTGGTGTTGTTCCTTGATCAAAACTACCGTTGATCCAGGTTTAACATTACAAGTGACCAGGCACATTTGTGTGATGTCATAGTTTTGCATTGTAGAAACACCATCACACTAAACACAAGACTCTAACCCTAACCGTAAACCCAGTAACCGCCCCCCCCGTGACATCATAGCAATCTGATTGGTGACTTGGAGCATTGAACCTGGACAGACATTAGTTTTGATGATCCAAGAACAAAACCAACACGGGGATATCTGATGCACCACAGGTAGTACTGGGATAAAATGAGATAAGCTCTACTTTATTTATCCCACAGTTAGTGAATAGCTGTTACGCCTGCCCAAACATAAGGATGTGGTTATGGCGTACTCATAACCAAAACTATGCAAATGTATGTAAAACCTATGTAAATGTAAGGGGGCGCTGCAGTGGCATCACATTTACTGAGTAGCACTTTGACCATCGTCTTTATGCTGTTTTGAAAGAGGTTGTCACAGTTGAAGGTTGGATCTCACTGAGAAGTCATGGAACAGTGGATGCTTAAAGAGTAACTCCCTGTCAGTCAAAAATGTCACCTCTTTAAAATTTATTTATTTAATAAAATATAAATTTAGAGACTAAGACTATAAAAGTTTTTAGGAAAAGCTTTACAAAGGTCATTTATCAAGTAAGATGTCATTTTCCCATAAATGTCAAGTGAACTTTTTTGTAACCAGACAGATTCGCCCTCTGCTGGCCATTAGAAAGAATGCCGGTAGAAGGAACTTCTGCTTTGGCTGTTTAGTTTCGGACCTGAAGGCTACAGCCATTTCTTTTAAGTAATCCCATGCATCCATTCACGGTTGGGCTAGAGTCTATCTCAGCTGTAATGGGGCTGGAGCACAGCCTATACAATTGTTCATTCACACCTACAGCCAATTACCAGTTAACCTAATGCTGATGTCTTTGAACTGTGGGAGGAAGCTGGAGTACCCAGAGATAACCAGCACAGGCATGGTGAGAATACTCAAGCGTCACACAGAAAGACAACAGCCGGTCAGTGGATGAGAAGACAAGACCTGCTTGCTGCCCTGAAATTATTTATTTCTCTTATTAAGAGTTTTCACCCAGCTGGCAGAAGCTATATTTTCCATGCAGATGGCATGGCTCAAGAGCAGCATATTTTTTCAAGGCACTGACGTTAAATGTGCTGTGGTGTCGTTTCATGTTTGCACACGTTGAATCGTCGACTTCACAGCAGAAGAACTGAATTTTGTATGTGCACAGCAGCCTCCACGACAATCACAGTCAAATGCTGTGATCATCATTTTAATATGCTACGTTAACTTGTACTAGAAAAATCTTCACACATAAAACAAACGCTGCAGATATTTACCCGCTTTTGTGAGAGTTTTCAGTTCAGTTTTGAAAGTGTGCACAAGATGAGCCATGGCTCTCCTCGCCGTCTGCACACACAAGTCTGAGTAAACCTTGATCTTGGACCAATCCTTGGAGGCTGAAATATTGCTCAGAGCCTTCAAAGTCTGAAATGATTCATAAGGACATGATAGTGAGTAGCAGCTATTTTCAGTTGGACCTTTTTTTGGATCTGGGGCAGGGGTGAGTGAGGAAAAGATGCAAAGCGATGGATAAAAGACGGAGAAATTTGTTGCACCTGGCTTTAAAAGAGATTTAATGTACATATCTTTTTTTTATAAGATGCTTATAGGTCACAGTCTGTACAACTTACCTGTAAGAGCCACAGGTGGTCCTCATTTTGTGAAAGCTCATCCAGCTCTGAGTGTTTTCTCTGCAGTTCTGAGATTTCGTCGTGCAACTCCTGAATTACTGCTTCGTCTTTCTCTTGTGACTTTCTGAGCTTGACTTGAATGTTTGATCGCAGTTTAGCCTGCATCTCTTCTACTTGGTTTATCAGGTTACTGAATAGTGTATTGCTCTCCTCAATCTCTTGGTCTGCTTTTACCTGCAGGAGAAAGAAAAGGGCTCCATTGGTTAACATGTAGGGTATGCACGGAACACCCCAAACCTTAATGTGACAAATTTTGCAATTGGAAAATTTGCCTTAATACTCACGTTCCGCAGTTCAGAGCACTCGTTAAATTCCTTTATCTTTCCCATCCTCTCCTCAATCATCAGTTGGATCTTTGCTTTTTGGGACTCAATATTTACCTGAAATATAAAATTTTAAGCCATAAAATTGGGTGAAGCAGTCATTTTCAAGGATCAGCATTCTCTCTTTAACAAAAATGTAACAAAATAAAATTCGGCATCGTCTTACTCTCTGCTGAGCCCCTTCTTCTTCAACAGAAACTGTCTCATGGTCTTTGTGGTCCGTCTCACTGCAAAGCAGACAGATGCACACCTGATCATCTCTGCAGAAAGACTCCATTATCCTCTCGTGCTTCCCGCACATCCTCTCCTCCAGATTCTCCACTGGCTCGATCAGCTTGTGTCTCATTAAGGAGGGAACTCTCTGGTGAGGCTCTAGATGGGCTTCGCAGTACGATGTCTGACACACCAGGCAAGACTTCAAGGCCTTGAACTTTAAATCAGTGCACACGTCGCACGCCACTTTTCCCGGTGCATCCACATCTTCAAGTATCTCCACCTTCCTCTTCTTGATTTGGCCTGAAATCTCTGCGATGACGGTGTTTGTGGAGAACTCGGGCCTCACATAGAATCTTTTACTGCATGTTGGACAGTGGCATAACTCACTTCTGTCCCAGTGCTGAGCGAGGCAGGTCCTGCAAAAGTTGTGACCGCAAGGTGTAGTGACCGGGTCACTGAAGACGTTCAGGCAGATCGTACAGACGAAATGATCCTCTGGCAATGAAGCAAGGAAGCCTAAAGCTGACATGATCTCTGCAGATGAAAATATCATTGATATGCTTTACATTTCTGTTCTTTCAGGCTTTTTATGTCATATAAAATATAATGTAACATGTTTCTGAATTGATGGAAAAAATAGATAGACAGATAGGCATAGATTTGGCACTAAATGTATGTTTTGGCTGTTACCAATGAGAGTCCTGACACACCCAATGAGTCATAATCATATGACTCTCTTTGCTTGTTTTAATTTTGGATCACATACTTACAGTTATGCATTTACAGTAAAAGCAAAAACAAAAGAAAAACAGCTAAATTTCATTTTAGATTGACTCACCTTGTTTCTAGTAGTTCAGTAATTCCAACAGACTAAACTCCACATTCGCATGCAGGTATAAAATCTGCTCCAAACAATTCAGCACTTGTCTCTCACACGGGAAGTAATATGAGTGAACCTTGAAGAGCCGGGGAAGCTCCAGTCACTTCAGTGGGCGTGGTCAAACTACATCATTTGACTGAAACGAAACTTAATGCTGTAGCAGGAAAATAGCATCATCTGGACATATTTGGAAAAGCAAACATTTATCGGTGTAAACATTTCTCCCATAGCTTGTTTGCAAGATCAGTCACAAAATAGCAGCATGCAATGAATTCAGATTACAACAAAACCAAACTTTTTTGACATGATGCATTTAAAATGAATGTCTCATTTGTGGAATACACTTCATAGTTTTCCAAAACCCATATAAGAAGATCAATACTACTCTGGTGGACTGACTGTGGTGGACTGGAATCCATCTGGGATATTGTTTTAGGTCAAATCAAATTTTATTTTAAATACTGTAAAAGTGTTCAGCTTTATTTAATTTTTTCTCTTTTGTGGCAAACAAATCATACTTCATATCAAAGAGTTGGAGGTAGTGTGAAATCATAACTTCATAAAACTGCAAAAAGTACAATTATACAGTTACTTATCACATGCTGACTATTATTAAACAAGTCAATATCAATGGGTATTTACACTCTTAAACTTGATTTGATGGGTGCTACTTATTTTTCCGCTCTATGCTTATCTGAGGGCAAATGTATGCAGTTTATGAAGCTGACTCATAAGAATATTTGAATACTTAATTGTTAAGTATAGACGTGATTTATAGCTACACCTCGGAGGAGCTCCTCAAACATCTAAGAAAGGTACAAGAGACGTCTCAGAGTAGCTGGGCTAACTGTTAATTTGTCAAAATGTGTTTTTGCCAAAGCTGAAACTGAACACCTGGGATTTGTCATAGGAAACGAGCTGATGAAAACACAAGTAAGCAAAATCAGTACCATTAAATCCTGCACTTTGCAAAAGATGATGAAATATCTTAGATCATTTCTTGGCATGGGGAGGCTCTACCACCGATTTATCCCTCATTTCTCTGCCAGGAAATCTCGCCTCACCGATCTAAGAGGATCTAGGTGTCCTAACCAGATTTAGTGGACGGAGGAGACTGAGGCAGCTTTCCCAGACATCAGGCATGAGCTTTATTTCCTCAGCTTCCCTCAGTCTATCTTGAACCTCTTGCTGACGTTTCTTCCTCCTCCGTTTTACACTAACCTGTGTGGAGACACTGCATTAGCACAGCTGAGCTGACAAACTGCAGACACACTTGTAAAATGTTAAGTTACATCAAGTCATCGTATGGTCTCCTGAGCTTCTTTCGAAGTATCTTGCAATCTTGTGCACCCCGGTGATGACAGTTTCTTTCACTTTGTTGGATGAGACAAAACAGAACTCCTTCAAGAGCTTCAGTTCACTTTTTGATTACAAAAAGAGTCCAGGTTTTGACCTCCATCCAAATTTACAAAAGTAATCAAAAAGAGGAATGAAAAAATGAAATGCTAAGGCAAGAAATGGCTGCAAACTCATTTTCTTTATGGTAAATGGTAAATGGCCTGCATTTGTATAGCGCTTTACTCAGTCCCTAAGGACCCCAAAGCGCTTTACACTACATTCAGTCATTCACCCATTCACGCACACATTCACACACTGGTGATGGCAAGCTACGTTGTAACCACAGCTGCCCTGGGGCGCACTGACAGAGGATGTTATGAACAAATTTAAGCTAATTATTACTTTTGTTTAATTTGTTAACAAATGTAACTTACTAAACAGCTTTAACACCAATTGTATGTTATTATTAAGGGATAGCTTGTGAATCCAAGTGAGTGGGAAGCTTGTAGTCTTGTTTAAGAACCTTGAAATGAGAAAATACTTATTAAATTATTGCCAACAAAAATTATTTTTTTATCTACTTTTTCTAATAAAGCTTTAGCAGAATTTTCATTACCTTCTTCTTTAAGGCTTCCCGACTAATGGAAATGATGTTGTGGCACATAGCACAAATGCACACCCGTCACTCCTGCAGAACTTCTCCAACTTCTTCCCATGCATTTTGCACACAGAATCAAGGTTTTTTACCACACTGACCAGTAGATGGCGCCCAAGCTCTTCATTCTGGTAATGTGCTTCCAGATGAGTGGTGCAGTAGGAAGCCATGCACACAAGGCAGGATTTGACTGCAGA
>VUQP01049123.1:0-27498 GCA_015108555.1 Coptodon rendalli | reverse complement strand
TATTGTATTCTAATTTTGCTATATAACTTTTGCACTGTCCACTTCCTGCTGTGACAAAACAAATTTCCCACATATGGGACTAATAAAGGTTATCTTATCTTATCTTTTATTGTAGTGCTGATGACAATTATTTATTTAATGTTTTTTGGCTAACAAATCATACTTCACATCAAAGAGTTGGAGGTAGTGTGCAATCATAACTTCATAAAACTGCAAAAAGTACAATTATACAGTTACTTATCATATGCTGACTATTATTAAACAAGTCAATATCAATGGGTATTTACACCCTTAAACTTGATTTGATGGGTGCTACTTATTTTTCCGCTCTATGCTTATCTGAGGGCAAATGTATGCAGTTTATGAAGTTGACTCACAGGAATATTTGAATACTTAATTGTTAAGTATCCACGTGATTTATAGCTACACCTGGGAGGAGCTCCTCAAACATCTAGGAAAGGTACAAGAGCGTTTCAGAGTAGCTGGGCTAACTGTTAATTTGTCAAAATGCGTTTTTGCCAAAGCTGAAACTGAACACCTGGCATTTGTCATAGGAAATGAGGTGATGAAAACACAAGTAAACAAAATCAGTACTATTAAATCGTGCACTTTGCCACAGACAAGGAAACATCTTAGAGCATTTCTTGACATGGCAGCGTTCTACAACCGATTTATCGCTCATTTCTCTGCAAGGGCTTCTCACCTCACCGATCTAACAGGATGTAGGTGTCCTAACCAGATTCAGTGGACAGAGGACACTGAGGCAACTTTCCGGGATTTCAGGCAATCACTTAATAAGACTGCAGTGTTTTATAGGCCAGATTTTGAAAAACCTTTTATCCCTCAAACTGATGCTTCAGATAGGGTCTCGGGGCTTTAATTAGCTGTAAAACAGGGGTGTCCAACACCAGTCCTAGAGAGCTACGGTCCTGCAGCTATTCAATGCAGACCTACTCCAACACAGCTGAATCAAACAATTGGATTACCTCTTCAGCATGCCATCAAGTTTGGCAAAAGCCTGGTAACAAGCCATTCATTTGATTCAGGTGTGTTGGAAAAAGGATGCTTTCTAAAAGCTGCAGGATGGTAGTTTGAGGACTGGAGGTGGATACCCCTGCCATAAAATGTTCCAAAGAGAGATGAGATATTTGATGGAGGAGAAAGGTTCTAGCAATCAACTGGGCACTTGATTCCTTCAAGTATTACCTCCTAGGCCAAAGGATGGCATAGAATCTGTTTTGTATTGTTTGTTATAGTAAAATGGGTATATGCTATATTAATTATTTTCTGTTCTTTTTGAGTTACCTGGCAGCGGCTGCTCCAGTCCTGGTTTTGGTGAAAGAAGCAAATGAGGGTGGTGGAGCAGGTTTAAATGCAGAAGCCAATAAAATGGACTGAACCATCTATTGTGACCATGCAGGGGAGAATAGGGTTCTCCTTGCATAATGGTTAGCTGTTATCGCTGTAGTTTTCACCTTTGGTGTGTACAATGGTTTGTTTGTTTGCTATGTAACTGGAGCTAGTTTTCATTTGGGCAGCTCCTTTTTTTTTAGGATGGGGAAAACAGTTGATTATGGAAACGCTTGAACATGTGTTTATTAGTTGCAGGAAGTATGTCAGTCAAAGGAGAATGTTGAGGGTAGAAACTGTAGTTTGAAAAGGTGGCTGAGTGGTTAAGTCATGATAAAAGGAAGTGTGTGGTGGTTCATTGGGTTTTTGTTTGTTTGTTTTGTTTTTTGAGAAATACTGTACTCATCAAGAGGATCTAAGGATTTGGAAGTGATGTAACAGTAAAACCCAGGAGATGGCAGTAGTGCAACATCTTTGGATTCAAGCTGCCATTAAAAATGAAAGAAGATTTGGGCAGGTCAGTTTGAGTTATGTTTTGTTGTGGCTTTTGAGTAGAATTTTGTTAAGTTGATCTATTTTATGGGCCCACTTGGGTCTTAAATAGTTTTTTTTGTCATTTTAAATATTTGTAATAATGTTGTCCTTTTTGGGCTATACGAAGATTACACCTGTGTTTCTATGTTCGTGGCTGCCATGATAGTCTTTTATTCCTTATCAATTCTTTAGTAAACAATATTATTCCTTCTCACTGTCTTCAAAGTGCTTGTTCACAGGGTGTCATCTGGTTGTTGGGGTTTGTCTATATCTATTTTAGGGACCTTGCAAATTAAAGTACCTCGAGGCAACTGTGACTTGGTACTATAAGTAAAACTGACTTGAATTGAACTGATTATCTCATTCTGTGTGTCTGATATGGTTTTAGAGATTAAACAAGCTTAGCATAAGGCCTGGGAACAGGTAGAAACTGCTTTCTTTTAGACAATGCTGGTGGTGGTCAGAGGGCCCGGTGGCGCCAGCCTCTCCTCTGTCAGTGTGCCCCAGGGCGGCTACAATGTAGCTTGCCATCATCAGTGTGTGAATGAATGTGTGTGTGTGTGAACTGGTGGATGAATGAATGTGTAAAGCTCTTTGGGGTCCTGGGGACTATGTAAAACGCTATACAAATACAGGCCATTTACCAATGCTTCCAGTCCTGCTAAAGTAAACCCAGAAACATACATAAAACTTCTGAGGTGTAACATACTGTTGAGTAAAAGACCTCCCGTCAGTAGATTTTGGGACTTCTAAACATTTTGCTGCAATCTTTAGAGAAACAGCTAACTGAACTTTATAGATCAAGATCTGTTTCTACCATGCTTTCATTAATGTAGTAACTAGTTTTCCATTAAATGCACTTACTCACAAAATAAAATTACTCTATTGTTATGATTTGTCTTCCTGCACACCCAGTTTTTAATGCTAATCAAATGACAATGTATTTAATATGCAAACAATCTTGAAATACAAATCTTCTTGACCTTTGACCTTCTGCAATAATGTCAACACAGTTTGTTTTTACCAGAACGCCATTTGAGGTTTGTGTTTTACAAGCATGTTGGCTACAAATTCACAAGATGTATAATTAACATATTTAGCTACAGTTCACATGTAATTAAATCGGGTATAGCTACGACAACTTTTGTTTTTATGTCCTTAACTTTGCTTGATCAGATGTTTCTCATTCACAGGACAGATGACGATGGTGTCAGAGGCTTTGTCACAGCAGTACAGGTAGAAAAATGGAAGAATTTTTTCAGTGAAGGTATCCTCAAAGGTGTAAATATGGGTCCGTGCTCTCACATCATAAAACGACACTTGACCTTCTTCGTAGTCCACATACACGCCCACTCTCTTGGGCTTAGGGTCGAGGGAGAGCAGTGACGGTGGAGATGTTGACACTCTGTATCCCTGGCCTTTCTTCATGGCTAGAGCCCAATAGCCTTGGGTGGTGCTTACAGAGATCCTGCCCTTTCTGTTAACAGATGACCTCGCCACACCAAGGTACCAGTCATCCTTTTCCCCCACCTGGACCTCCCAGTAGTGTCTGCCAGAAGTAAAGCCCTCATGGGCCAATACTATAACCACCGTGTCGAAGCGATCAGGGTGGTCCGGGAGGTCCTGCCAGGCGCCCAGGTGTCTCACCTGATGTCTATCCTGAGAGAGCTGCAACCACGGGTTGGCTGTGTCAGGGTCAAGAGTGACATCCGCTGCAGAAGAACGAGACAGAGGATATATTTTGTTGGAGAGTTTAATGATGAAAACATAAGAAATTAGTTACAAAAAAAAGCTTTACCTGTATATTTCAGAACTTTTTTGATCTCTGTAAAAACAAAATACAACATTCTCTTAAAATACGTTTCTTAAACATCTTTACTTTTTTAAAAAAAAATAAAATGAATAGTCACACAGTAACAAAGATATTTTTGGATATTTATGGAACTCCTACCACTGTCAGACAGTTTGTCAATCATTTCAGTCAACGTCGCCTCTAGTTTGGACACTGATCTTCTAATCATGCCAACACATGTGTCAGTGGGAACACTGGTCTCAGACCAGTCTTTAACAGATGGTGGAGTGCTGAGGGCCGGGAAGCTCTGCAGATAGATACAGCCCGTTGGGGCGGAACAACTTAGAAACAAGTTACTGACTAAAATAAGATGACCATAATTACAGTCATGGTTCTTTTCAAATAACCACAGATCACATAGATTTTAAGGCTTCTGTGTAACTAAGAAACAAATATGGTTGTAGAATTATTTTCAAATTAATTAAGAGACTCAAATGCTCAGGGTTGCGTCAGAATGGACATTATTTATGAAACCCTGCCAAAACAAACATACAAAGCTACTCTTTGATTGGATTGCAGGTTTTGGACTGCAATCCAGTGCGGAGCAGAAAGAGGGCGCTGTTGTCATTTAATTTAGCTATTAGTGAATACTGTAAAAGGCACCTGGTTTCACTGCAAAACAGGGTTAACAAAATGCTGGAAGTGTCATTTTACCATAAAAATCCTTTGAAATGAAGAAAAAAATAAGGAAAAATCAGAAAAATATCCATGAACTTGAACACCTTGCACAGTAAAATATCAAGTACCACAACTTAAATTTGGCTCCACCTTTAAGAAATGAATGTGGTCAGTCCGAGCAACGGTTTCCAACTCTGTGTTCCTCCTCTTTAGCTCAGTGATTTCCTGTTCCAGTTCAGCAATGAGGCCTTGAGCCCACCTCTCCGTCTGCCTCTGCTTCTCCTCGATGACCAAAACCAGCTCGGCCTGAGTTTTCTGGATGGAGCGCACCAGCTCCGAGAAGACCTGCATGCTTTCCTCAATCTCTCTTTGAGCACTGGCCTGAAAGTGCAAAGCAAAAATCACATCTGTTGAACAACCATGTGAGTGTAGGTTGTGACGTGGCCATGCAAAGGTAAAAACTCACTTTATTGAACTCCACAGAGTGTTTGAGCTCCTCCACCTTTTTCACTCTGTCCTGGATCATCTGCTGAACGTCTATTCCTGTCCTCTTAAGCTGCGCCTGCACAGTATCAGATCACACGGGCATGACTTGTGGTAATTATAAACTTGATGATGTGAAAAGATTATTAGTCTTTAGTTGTAATCAGGCAACAGAGAAAATAACATCATAAAGACACTGTGGACCAGCTTGCTGTACAAGGCGAGGTCTGTGCAGCATAGTTCTTCGTGTTAATGTTTCCTTAAAATCCTGGAAGGTTTAGGTTGAATCATTATTTTAGTCAAAGTAAACAAAACAACAAACAAAAAATCAACTCATAGACTCACAAACAACAGAACCTGTTGTATCACCAAACCTTTGTGACATGTTAAGGGCACAATAGGTCAAAGCTTGGTGGTGCCAAGGGGTCATTTAGTGCTTAATAAATGTATTAGACCACCACCCAATATAAGGTTTATGCCGCAGCTGCCCTAAATTAACAGTACTTGTAATTATGAAAAGACTTTTTATATTTTTGTAATGGTTAATCTACCAATATGTGCAAGTTCTATTTAAATCTTAATCAGAAGTAGGCAGCTCCAGGCCTCGAGGGCCGGTGTCCTGCAGGTTTTAGATGTGTCCTTGATCCAACACATCTGATTTAAATGGCTAAATTACCTCCTCAACATGTCTTGAAGTTCTTCAAAGGCCTGGTAATGAAATAATCATGTGATTCAGGTGTGTTGACCCAGGGTGACATCTAAAACCTGCAGGACACCGACCCTCGAGGCCTGGAGTTGCCTACCCCTGATTTAAATGACATTTCTAATACTAAATTTAGCCATAAATCTTAAAATCTTTTCAGGGCCTGAGTGACATAACGCTTCTCCCACTGAAATGAAACGTCTAAATGAAAAGAATCAACTTTCCGGGGTTAAATGTGACACTTAATAAATATCTGACTTCCCAGTGAAGTCCAGAAATGTCTGTATACAAACATTTTTGGCAAATTTCGAAAATATTTCTCATTTCTGTCACAGCTAATCTTATAAATCTGTTAAGCACTCTACATTTTTTTGTGGTTTATCTATCTATAGTGCATTACTAATGATACAATTAACAATGAAAAATGTGCATCATAACCATCATTTGAATATCTTTCACCATTTTGAATGTGGGAATCTGAACTTATGACATTAACTAAAGATAACAATCAATTAGCTGACTATAAATAGCAGAGAGGGTGTGTACTGGGTGCCATCTGAGCTGATCCTTTTTCTTGATAAGACAAAAAAAAAAACAAAGAAAGAAAAAGAAAAGAAAAGAGAACTTCTTGCTGAGAAATGAGGGTGCATAAATAATTCAATGAAAATATCTTGCTCTGCTTCCAGCGCATACAGTAGTATGCATCTCCAAAAAAGGTCATATTAATTCATATTAATAACTAAAGAATCCTTTTGAAGGAGTCCATAGAGTCTGGCGAATGTAACTGGAGTGTTGTTGAGCCACAGATTGAAAGGCTCTGTCCCATCCTGGTCTTCAACCATGTACAAGGAACAGTAATACATTTGAGCCTGCAAACAAACACTGCAAGCAGAAGTGTGTTTAACAAAAGTCTGAAGCTTTTCCATTTAGTCCTCCGTGTGTAAGTATGAGAGTTTATCTGTTTTAGCTTTGGCACCAATCACCTGATTTAAACTATCTTAAAGAATACTACGTAAATCGTACATGACAAGGTGTAAACAAAATATCAGTCTCCTGTCTGCAAAACTGTGCTTTCTGCAGTTCTCCAGATCTGCTGTCAGCGATCGTGACTTCAAGCATCCATCATTTTATGTTAACTCTGGCTGCACTCGCAAGAGTCCATATTTATAGAACAGTGATACCAATTTTTTACTCTAAACATTTTGAAGGACCTAGGTCAAGTGGTTTTCTAGATAATGGAATTTGAAAATATCCCTTCAACAAAAAAGAGAACAGCGGTAGTAAGACGTGAATCTTTCCACTTGGGTTTCTTTAGCTAAGTCTGAGCTGGTCCGGGGGGAGGCAGTCGATGAACTGGCAAGAATTGACCCACAAATATCTTGAAATCTTTTCTAGCACAGATAAACATTTGGTCCCTGTCCTATATTTGGATGACAGCACATCTGTCTCACCTTTTTCTCTGTCCATTCTCTCTCCACAGGGACGGTGTAGTGAGCCCTGTGGTCCGTCTCGGTGCAGAGGACGCACACGCACATCTGATCCTTCTTACAGAACAGCTCCAGGAGCCTCTCGTGCTTCGGACACATCCTGTCCTCCATGTTGGCAACGGGCTCCATCAGCTTGTGCTTAGTGAAGCGGGCCGAGTGACATTTCAGATGCTCCTCGCAGTAGGAAGTCAGACACACGAGGCAGGATTTGACCGCCTTCGGCCTACCTTCCCCAAAGCAAACGTCACACATGACTTCCTCCCAAGATGGAGATGGGAGCGAAGAGAAAGGAGGAGATGGTAAGGTTTGAGGAAGTTGAGAAGCAGAGATTTGAGGTGAGGGTGGGGGTGATGTTTGGGGAAGTGGAGGCGGTGGCTCTTGTGCTGTGGCTTGCTGTGCCAATGGAGGAGAGGTCTTCGGAGGTGAAATTGGAGGGATTAAAGGTGGTAAGTCTTCTTGCTGTGGCCTCTTCTCACCTTGTTTCTCCTTCACTCCATCTTTCTTTCTCTTCTCCTCTTGCTTCAGCTTCAGCTCCTCCAAAAGCTGCTCTTTCTGGTCTTTCTCCAAAAGCCTCTCCTCATCCTCCTTTTTCCTCCTTTCTATTGTCCACTTCCTTTCTTTCCCCTCTCCCTCTTCCTTGCTTCCCTTCCCTTCCATGCTTTTAATCCTAATCTCCTTGAACTGCTCTGCAATTTCCCTCAAGACGGTGTTGACACTAATATCGGGCCTTTTGTAGAAGGACTTCTTGCACATGGGACACTGATACAAAGGACTGCTTTTCCAATATCCCAGGATGCAGCTCTGGCAGAAGTTGTGTCCGCAGGGGATGGACACGGGGTTGGTGAAGACGTCCAGACAGATGGAGCAGTGCACCTGCTCTTCTGAAAGGTTCCCAGTGGTGGCCATTCCTGCACGGCGGAGAGGCAGGGTCATTTTCAGTGCAAGCAACCAGCCTTTGAATGGGTCATCAAACCTGCTGTGATATCGAGGTCGCTAGGATTAGATGGCATGACCTTAATGAAGTCGTCTACAAGCAGATCTACGAAGCAAAGCATGGCGGGACTCATTTGTCATTAATGCTTTAAACAGGTCATATGTTTTAGGTAAACATTTAGAATAATGACAAATGAGTCCTGATTAGTTCCGACTCATTTTAAGAGCTTACATGCATATATTTAAATACAAAACATAGTCAGCATCTTTCATAATCATAATTAATATTAAGATATTTTGAAAATATTTAAATATTGTTACTGCCCTCTTGTGGCCACATATTGTAATAGTCACACTGCTTTTAATTTCTGTCCCTAGAAATATAAAGATAAATACAACTATAACTATAATAAGTTTATCAGAGGATGACAATTAATAGAATCATCACATGAATTTTAACTCCTAATCTTTTCTTTTTAAAAGCAAACTCCATATCACAAGCTAAATATTATTATGTCTCTCCTGTACGCTGGTACACTGCGACACAAATGTATCTGTGAAGCTGCAAGTAAGTGGGTTTGACCTATAAGACAGGCAGCTTCAGGCCTAGGTGTTCGTGACAGACCAGATTAAGATTTTTCCAAAAATATTAGCGTACCGCATGACCTGTCTTGCAGTGCTGGCGGCGCTTAATCTTTCTTATTTTGACAAATGAACACCTAATACCTAAAAATATACAAACTTATAACTCTACGATTGAAGTCTTCTCTTGAACTATTTTAATCTAGAATTCCCTGCCTGCAACGGAAAGAAAGTCCTTACCACAGGTCAGCGCTCATTAGAATCAAAATATTATTAGAAAAAAAAATCCAACAACAATGCTCCCCTGAGAGTTATGTCTGTGTACAGAGAAGCAGATGATACCCTGTGGAAATTAAAAACACAGGAGGTGAAGGGAGAGAGAAAAAGCAGAGATCTGGGAAACTCACCAGAGAGCAGCTGCCTGGAGACTCCACAGTGCACTGACATATGAGACAGGCTGTAACCACTGCCCCTTACAGCCGCCCCCCACACAAACACACACTCAACTCAGACCCAAAATATACCCCACTCCCTCAGTCTCCTTTTAACCTCGATACAAATATTCTCTGGCCATGACCCTCAAAGCTCCAGGAGGAATAGCTTTAAGTCTTCAGAGAATATAGTACATTAGCTAGGGTCAAATTCAGGAAATTGACAAAGAAATTAAAATAGCAGAAGTAACACTAAAATCTGAGAAAGCTTACACGTTGAGAATTTAATTTTTATGTGTTGATAATTATAGGATTTCCAAATTGGCAAAATTTAAAACACAAAAAATACCATTAGCCTCATAAATTATCAATATTGGAAAAAAGTACTGAGCAGCTGTTAGCTTGGCACAAAGATTAGAAGCACAGACAATATAAAAACATGGATGTAATATCCAGGTTTTAAAAAAGAATAAGTCAACGTGGAAGTGTCTTAAACCTGCATTCTACCTGAAGGCCACCAGAGAGCGATAGCTGTGGTTGCAAAAAACAAACAAAATCTTTGGGCCTGATAGAAGGCCATGCTTTCTGCAAACAGTTTGTGGACGCAGTCACTGATTTCTGGTCATACTGAATCAAAAATGAAGTCTATTTATAAAGCTTTATAGTTTTTGTATCATTGCATATTTCAAAATAGAGCCTTAACCATGGCCACTGTTCACCGGCTAATGACGTGTGACTGGTAAGTAGTTTGCCAACTAGCATGTAGTTTCACAGTCAAACCCGTCCCTCCTCATATCATCCATTCTTTTGAAGATGGTGACGGTAAAAATGCCAAAGTCGAGGCTTCAGAAAGACATGTCAGAAACCAGTGGATGACATGACGGTAGCTGCTACAGTCTATTCCCTTCATGCTGTCTATGACTAAAAACACTTTTCTGCTCTCTCTTTGCTAGCATTGCTAAAGTTCAACATTACAAGTGCAGTAAAACAGACAGCTGACACGTGAAAATAGTTATATATTTTGTGGAGATTATATATGATATAGATCATTGATTTTTTTTTTTTTAGCTAGGCTAAGCTAAAGGGATCCAGAGGATGCATTAGACAGAGGCTCCTTTTTTAAAAAAAAAAAATCTTCTCTTATACCAGAGGCCTATTTAACCAACCCAAAAGACAGAGCTCACATTTCAAGGTTGCTTTTGTCGATTTATAACAAAGGTAAGTTCAGTGTAATTCAATCTCCTGACAGTTCTTTAATGTTTTGTCTACATAAACCCTCAAAGAAAAAGTAAACAATGTGATAGCCATTGCAAAAAAGTGCAGGTGTTTTAATTATGTTATGACTCCAGCAGGAGAGTACATGCTTTTTGTGTAATCTTATTTACTGTCATGGCTTAATGGACAATAAATATGAGTGAGATAAAATAAAACATGATATTATTTTTTAGTTTCTAGATCAAATGGCTTGAATTGTCCAATGACATAGGTTTTAAAAAAACAGACTGTTGGGTTACCAAACATGGGCGTGTCTGAGGCCCTGAAAAGTAGGAGAGCTCATTTCTGCCACTGAAAAAATGACATGCACGGTTAAGTGAAAACTTAAGTTATCTCAAAATTATTGATTCAAACTGCTGAGTAGGTAAAAAAAAAAACTTGAGATACCCAACTGGAAATTTTTAGAGAATCACCTCAAATTTTGATCTATAGGCTTTTTTTGTCTTTGTCAGTTGTTGGTTACCCTGAAAGTCCAAATCAGATGGGTAATAAGTTCAGCAGGAAATTCAGCTTAAGTCACTTAAGCTACAGTAAATATTTTTTGACGTGACTGTTGTTGTGATTTATATATATATATGTATAAAATTCAGTTGAGTTGGTTTCTTCTTTAACAGGAAGTCATGCATTTTGTGCCTTAATCAGCTTTATTGAACAAGTTCAGTAGACATTACAAAAGTATGTGATTCATGTAGAAACAGAGAACATTTCCATGGTCTTTAAACGGGTGATCCTATGATATATATATTGATATATTTTTTTTAAGTAGTGGAGAACAAAGTCATTAAATATATACAACATTAATACAGATTCTGTTATATGAAAAAAGCAGATAACTGTGTTTTATATTACTTTTGATGTGCAAAATAGTTAAAGTAACTAAAGCTGTAAAATGATTGCACTGGTCTCCCCATGCTATCCCCACTTACTGTTTGTCTATAATAGCTTTTACAATAATGTCCATAGGATACAGTCTTAATTACAATAGGTAGGTACAAGTACAAGAAACCTTGATTCGATTCCCCAGGCAAAGTCTAAATCACTAGAAACGAAGTTTGCATCTGTTAACTTCATTACTTGGCTCTCCGAGCCTGAGAGATGCAGTTACACAAAGACGTACAGAGTAGGGAAAGTGCCAGCTTTACTCAAACTCATCTATCATCTTAAAATGGAAAAGAAAAGAAGCAAAAAAAGAATGATTTATTGTCCTTCACATGTTTTCACACCACTACATACTTCTTCTTTACTGTAATCGAGGTTTGAGTTGACAGATGATAGTGCAAAGAAAACACTGGCTACATTTAAGTAAATTGTAAATGTACCATTATAATACATGTAGTCAGTCAATAAAGGATTTACCTCAGAAAACAGCCAGTATTGCTGAGAAAGTGATGGTGGTGTGTATAAAAAAAAAAAAAGTTTTATATATAAACAGAATGCATAACCTAATGCCGACTGACTATACCCTCAGCTGTGTTTAACATGGGTTATGATGAGTGGGGCATTATTCTTCCCCTCCTGGGTGAGACAGGGGCTGAAGATCGGGTACAGGTTCTCACTGAAGCTATCGATGAAACTGTAGATATGCAGACGAGCCTTCACATCATAGAAAGAAATCTGGCCTCCTTCGTAATCCAGAAAGATTCCGACTTTACTGGGTTGGGAAGGCAGCATTAGAGGCAAGCGGGGTGACACCAGCGCTTTCACCTCCCCGTTCTTCAGCCACAGGCACCAGTACCCACCCTCGGGACTCAGCTTGATCTCACCCTTGCGTCGGGCAGAAGCGCGGGCCACGCCGAGCGTCCAGGCCGTCTTTCGCGACACGTCCACCTCCCAATAGTGTCGCCCCGTGCTGATCCCCTCCCGGCCCAAGACAAAGAGGGCCGGGCTGAAGCGCTTTGGACCCTCAGAGTGGGTGGACTTGCGCTCTTCATACCTCACCTGCTGACCATCATCAGTCACAGTCAGGTTCCTCTGGGCTGTGGCAGGGTCCAGAATCACCTCAGCTGAAAAGGAAGGAGCATAATATGAGACAGGGAGAAAAATCTGCATTATTTATTGCCACTTCTGCTAAAAATAATAATAATGGGCTCCTTATTCCTGAACATGCCACAAGGGTGTCTGTAAACTGGCAGCATGCTACGGGAGCAATCCCGTCTCTGCTGTGAAGAATTACTTCCATTTTGTGGGCATTTAGAAGAAATGAGCATCATCATCTACTCAAGAGAGGCCTCCTGCTTTCCTTTAACACCCTTATGTACAAGTGGCACAAATGTGCTCCCTAGAAGAATTATAGCTACAAACCATGGATGTCACCCAGCTAGCAGAGTAGAAGTGTTACTCACTTGCGTAGTTCTGCACCTTCCGGAGCTCTGAGAGAGAGAGAGAGAGAGAGAGAGAGAGAGTCAAAGTCACAGCAGATGGCACGTGTGGGTGGTAAACACACAGATCTGAACCAGAGCTCTAAATGCTCGATGCATGTGCCGCTGTCAGTCAGCTGCCTCTTCCAGCGATCCCAAGTGGATGATCTGCGGCATCAACGCTATCTCCATCTGTCCAACCGTCTTGCATGTGTGACCGTGTGAGTGTGGCGCGATGATGAGTCACTTTTCCATTCCAAAGTGTGCGTACAGTGACCTACATATCACCGATTTGGATTTTGCACATGATGTGTGGTTTGTATTAGACAAGGCAGGATGGATTGTACTAGAACTTTGCATTCATTATCCCATGCAGGGATCCCAGCAAAGCCTGCTGCGAGTTTGATTTTCAGTTTATTAAAGGGGTACTTGAAGCTACGGAACTGTATGCAGCGCATGCATTATGGAAAATACTCTACGTGACTATGAACTTTTTTCAAAACACTTTTTTCCAAATGATTGCACACAGGTTGATTTGCATTTAATACATAAAACATCAGCCATTTCAGATCAGTCATTGTTAAAAGTGCTTTCAAAAAAGAGGAATAACAAAAGATTTTTCTGAATATGTGCTAATATTATGTAAGGTATTTATTTAAATGTATCTAGTCCTGCATGATATGCACTAGGGTTTAAATGATGCTCTGTTGGAACTAAATGGCTAAGATTCATGCGTTCATATTGTTTGCACCTACACTCTGAAATCACGACTTATCAGTTTAGGCAACATTTTTTCCAGTTTTCTATTGTCTAATTTTGATGAGCCTGTGTCAATCATAGCCGCATTTTCCTTCTTCTAGCTGACAGGAGTGGGACCTGCTATGGTCTTCTGCTTCAAGGTTTGACTTGTTGTCTGCTCAGACGTGCTATTCTGCAAACCCTGTTTGTAATGAGTGGGGGGGGTTTTTTCATGTTGCTGTTGCCTTCCTATCAGCTAAAAGCAGTCCGATCATTCTCCTCTGACATCAACAAGGCATTTTCTCCCAGGTAACTGCTGCTAACTGGGTAATTTCTCCTTTTCAGACTTTTCTCTGTAAACCGTAGAGATGACTGTAGATCAGTTGTACTAATATTGAGCGCATCTGGCAGCATTAACCATGTTACAAGTCGCTTCCCCATTTTGATCTTCATGGTTTGAAGCTCAGCTGACATGTGATTGGCTAATTGGGTATTTTCAATTAAGGAGTATTTGAACCGGTGCACCTAATAATAATAATAATTCCATAGACCCGCCCGTGCTGCAGTTCTGTGGAACCCAAGGAATGGAAAGAGACGGCGAGGAAGACCCAAAATAACGTGGAGGAGTACTTTCCTTGAAGATTTAACCATGCTCTACTTCTAGCATTGTAGGCATGATAATGCTGCAGCACTAGTTGTTTTGTACAGTTTCTCAAATACAATGGTTATAATAGCTGCATAAGTGCATGAAGTCACAAGTTTGGCTAGCTGCCCTTACCTTTCCCATATATTCTTTTAAGCTCATCCTGGAACTTATCAATGAGGCTGCTGACCGAAGACCGGATGGTTCCCAGATAAAGGTCAGTATTGATGCTGACCGCTGACCAATCAGTGGGCTCGGGTAGGGGTGACAGTGATGTCAGGTTCTACGTGAAATAGAGAGGTCATGCAAGGTAAGGTGAATGGTGCATCAAAGGAAATGAAGTCTGTAAAGTTTACGATGAAAAGAACACACTAAATATGACGCCAACAGTGTGCTCAGTGCTGTCCTATTTGATTTTGGTAATGGGAAACACAGAACAGAGACACATTATTGCTGTGACGGGAAAATAAGAGAGCACTCAGTAGAGGCCGTTGTCCAGATGTGGTAAGTAAATTCCCCGTCTATCAAAAAGAGATGCATTACTCTGCTTACTCTCAGCTTTGATGTGTCTGGGTATTCGAGGCTTCATGCCTTCACTTCCATTGATGCTATGTAGAAAACCTCTAAAGTAGCAACTTCAAAGACATCTATTCATTCACATGGGGGAATGGCCATAACAGGCTCGGTCTGTTCATGGAGGCTTTTGATGTTGTGTCTCAAAATCTCTGAGCAAACACAGCTGGTGCAGCCACAGAGGTAGATAATTGGCTTTGCAATTAAAAGTAAAGCGTGCATACAGTTTTCAGAACAGGAAAACAGAGATATGTTCAGTATAATACAATCCATATGATATTGTTCAGGCTTTTCTGGTGAAATCATAAGGGTAGAAAGTCTTGTGTTTTAGATGCCTGTGAGATTTCCATTGTTGCGAATAGCATAGCTTATTCTGTTAAGTCTTCAGCCTTCTAATAAAATGCTCTGCCCCAAATGCACAGTAATTGTGTTTTCAGTATGTAGGCCAAGCTGGAGAAGCAAGAACTTTAAAGGCTAGCTATATTTAGTACAGAAAAATAAAGTTAGCATCCAAAGCATCCAAAGCGTGAAGCTACTCTCTCAAGAGCTGGACCTGTCTGCATGCCAGTGTGTGTTAGACCCACATGGAGCTCTGTAGTACCTGAAGGAAAAGCACTTTGTCGTGCGCCTGTGCATGGGCTTCTAGCTCATTGCTCCTCCTCCTCAGTTGGCTGAGTTCATTCTCCAAACCCCTGGCCATTTCCTGGGCGTGACGCTCGGCCTCACGTTGCCTCGTGGCTATCAGCTCAACCAGCTCCGCCTGACTCTGCTCCACCAGACGCTGCAGCTCTGCATATACCTGCCAGCTGTCCTCCAACTCCTTCTGAGCACTGGCCTGTGAATGTGAGCGCCACATGGCCAGTGTTACCAATGTGAACATGAGAAAAACTCAGAGTCCAGATCAGATCGTGTTCAAGACCAAAGACCGGGTTTTAGGAGAAATGCCTGTGTATTCTTAGCAACAAGGTTCTTACAGATTAACCAGAGTCTAGAAGTTACTGAGTAACACAGCTCCTTTTACAGGGGAGCTTGGAGGACAGGTTGAGATAGTACTTATCCCGTGGAACAAGTTATTTATTGTCTTGTACGTGGTGTGAATGAGAACATAGAGAACATTCTATACAAACATTACATAAACTGCATTGTGGGAATGCAGGATCTTTGAGATTAACTTGAGCCACAACTCTGAGAAACACATGAAAATGCAAATGTTTGATGCAGCCGCATCGGACATTAGCCTTTTAAAATGCCAGCTCGTTTGCACAAAGTCCCAGTTATATTGGCTTGAATAGACATATGTTTGTGTGGGGAACAGTTGCTGTGAGTATGCATCATACATGCCACCTTCTGTGTTCTCTACCTAGACACCACCCTACATTTTTAGGACCTCATGTTGTGTAGGAAATTTTAGAGAGTGTCCCAACCTGATTTCACATGTGAAGTCAGCTCATGCTGAATTATTTCCTTTAATTGTTGCACTTTTTTTTTTGTTGTTGTTGAAAATGATTTTCCATCCACGCCCTTCTTTTTGCTCCCTGATAGCCATCGCTCCATTTGAACTCTTCTTTTCTTCCCAATGACAAGACCATCGGGTCACATTTCATTTAAACATTAAAATATGTCATTTATTTGAGGTGAAATGCCTCAAAGGTTCCTTGTAGGATCTTAACTGTTGTTTTACACGTGGAGCTTCACAGCATGAATTCTCCTGTTATTCTGCACCTTTAAATCTTTGACATGAAAATCTAAGTTCCCCATTAAATGAACTTGGTTTCCACTCACAATTACGACTTTCCACAGGACAGCTCTCATGCTGCAATTTAGATGATCGGCATCTTTATTTGTTTGTTCTCTTCAAAGTTCAGGGTTTGACATGAGTAATTGCACCTTATTTAGGCAGTTAGAGTGATAAGAGAGAAGTATTACGTAAACATCTTTATGTAACATACAGATTTTTACATACCTGGAGCAAACCTCTGGAAATTTTACTTTAGGTTTTCTGCTACTGTTTCTAAATGACACTAAATTTGGAGTTGCTCCTTTATTTATCACACGCTAACACAGCATTATCTTTATTATTACTATTGTCCTGCACATTTAATGCTAGCATGAAGTTGTAGACTCTTTAAAGTCCTGATAAAATGTCGTTTTATATCAAAGGTTTCTTGTTTAAATGTTCCTTTTTTAATGTTGTATTTGTCTCACCTTTGGCCTAAAGTATTGATAGTTGTATATATCTTTCTATATGAGTCTCTGTTTGCTTGACGTAATGATTGACAGAATTGGAGGCATTAAATAAAACTACCAAAATGATTCTAGCAAATAAACATGTAAATACTGCAGTTTAAAAAAAACAACCAAAAACCAGATGTTTACTTAGGAACTTGCCTCTTGAGCGGCTCACTAAGTGTCTTTGCGCGCCACTTGTGCAACTGGATTGGCAGGTTACATCTTCCATTAGGTCAGGCGCTGAAACCAAATTTTCCATCTCAAACTGATACGTTTGTTAGATGCTACCTTCATGTTAAACTTACTCAATAAATTCATTGTGTTGTTTAGTCTGTCAGCAGCAGACACGAATACGTGTGTTTGTGCAGTAAACACTGAGGGAACTGTGGTTTTAAAAAAAAAAAAGGTTTCCAGAAAGAGGAAACCAAGAGTAACACTGAAACCAGGAAATTTCACTCATGAATGTTTTGCACATGTGTCATCAAATTCAAAACTACCCAGATGTGACAGGATGTGAAAACATAAACATAGAAAAACTGATATATTTAGTGTTACCCTGGTAAAACTTGTTATACTCCCAGCATTATTAGTGTAATTGTCATGGAAACCCCCCTCAGGCTTGTTATCTTTTCATTACTTATTCCAAAGTAGCATTTTACTGCAGGGAGGCTGAGGCTGGAAACAGGGTGTGTGAGAAACTAAATGTAAATGTTTACACTGGTCTCACTGGTTGGACGGCCTCAGACATGGATCTGAGTGTGTGTACACAAGACAAAAACAAATGACATTAGTGCTCCACCTTATCTGCTACTAGAGAGCATGAGAGGTATGCGATGTGGGTGGCATCCTGCCTCAAATATGTCCTACTCGTACTGGAGCATAGGTCTTTTAGTTGGCTCACCTTGCTTTGATGACTAATAAAGATGAATCTACGTTATTAGGGGTAAAACTTAAGTGTCTGTTGGCTTTTAATAAACTGCTGCTGGTCTTCTTACAGCTGCCCTTGAGCAACAGCTTTTTCTGGATCACAAAGCTGCTTAAAGTGCAAATAAAGCTTTTGAGCTTCCGCTCATGAAAAGAATTATATGAGAGCAGACTGGCAAATATTTGAAATGCACTTTAAACATATTTACAACAGCAACGATTAGACTGTTTCTCAAATACATGTACAAGTGTAAAAGGACTGGCCTGTTTGTATCAGCCACTTCTGATAAGATGCCTTTGGAAATGCCGCACTGGTGCAACGCTTAAGAATTCAGCTTGAAATCTTTCTGAGATAACAAAACGTGAGTAGACTTTTAGATTGAAAAAAGTATATAGTTTATCGAGGACACAAATGTGTTCCACGAATCATGCTCCAAAACACAGCACTTGAAATGCTTATCCCTAGTTAGACTTCAAAACACAAGCAGATAAAAAATCAGTGGCAGACAAAATGTATCCAGGAAACAGACGCATTCACAAATACCAGACTCCAAGTCAAACAGCTGTATATGTTAATGCATTCCTGAAAAGAAAAATCCCAACAGATGCTGTGTGTGTCACACATACCAAAACCACGAGGTCAGTGAGTAGCCGAGGAGGATTTGCATATTATTGTAGCTTTGGATTAAATTTAGGTTAGAAAAATTGTTTTATGGAAAATTCATATTGAAACAGCAGATTGCATTTTTACAAGTTTTTAACAGTGTAGATCATCATAAAAACCTTTATTGCTGTGGACGCTGTTTGTGACCAGGAGGTTACACAAAATGTACTTTTTTTTTTTTAAAGGACTCGTAAAACAAATCCGCGATTGGCTTTTTTAATTTGAATTCAAAACATGACTGTTCAATAGAAAACTAGGCAAAAATGACACACTGACTGTCGATCAGTCAGCCAAATGTCGATACTGACCAATACTGGCAATGTTGGCTGAATGTTTACCATAATCATTGACCAATACTTATGTTATATCCTATTATTTTTGTGGTTTTTATTAGACTTACCTTTATGACCTTGATGGACTGTTTAATCTCGTCAAGTTTCTTGGCTCTCTCCTTGATCAAATGTTTCAGCTCTGATCTCTTCTTTCCCATGTTACCCTGTAAGTAAAGAAAAACCAGAAGTGTGTCTTACCAAAATGTTCCTGCTTTTATATTATAAAAATATCTCAGGAGTTATTTTAATGGTCTTGTCATATAGGGATACTGACCATCTTCTTCTTAAACTCATGGTCAATGGAGACAATCTCATGGGATTTGTGTGTGGCATCGGCACAGGAAGAGCAGATGCACATGTGGTCGGTC
Organism: Coptodon rendalli; assembly: GCA_015108555.1. Taxonomy (NCBI): domain Eukaryota; kingdom Metazoa; phylum Chordata; class Actinopteri; order Cichliformes; family Cichlidae; genus Coptodon; species Coptodon rendalli. The sequence goes on along the minus strand of VUQP01049123.1, from coordinate 8,422 downwards.
CGGCAGTAGACATCCAGGAGACGTTCGTGTTTCTTACAAATTTTGTCTTCCAGGTGAAAAGTTGGTTCAATCAGACGATGAGACATCATTGCCCTGACCTGGAGGACAGTATGGGCATGAGTGGTACAGAGACATAAATACAGTTGCTCTTAAAAATTGAAACAAATATTTGCTTTTGGGTTATTTAATTAATTAACATTTAACAAACCCACCTTCTTATGATGCCTGAGGTGGGACTCACAGAAGGACCCAGGGCAGTTCACACAAGATTTCAGCGCCTTTAACTTTCTTCCAATACAAGCATCACAAGAAACATCCCCAGGCTGGGCAAACTCTCCGGTATCCTTCACTGGTGAGCTGCTCTGGCCCGTATCTGAGCTCAAATTCCATCTGGATCCGTGAGAGGCGGTGCTTTTAGCCACCGTCAGCCCCTGAAACTGGGAGGATATTTCAGCCAGGACCCTGTTGACGCTCATCTCAGGCTTTCTAGAGTAGCTCTTCTTGCACATTGGGCACAGGAACTTCTTGCTGTGGTTCCAATAGCCCTGTAGACAGGCCTTGCAAAAGCTGTGGCCGCATGGTGTGGAGACAGGCTCCACAAATATCTCCAGACAGATGGAGCAAGTGAACTGATCCTCAGAGAGAGAATTAAAGCCTGGAAGACAGAAGGAAGTGTGAGAGGCTTAGTACATGTGTTTTTATAATATAATTAGAACAGTCAGTACAGACACGGTTTAAAGCAGACCTTAACATTTGACTTTCATCTTTCTTTCTTTTTTTAAGATATGTTGCACGTGACTCACTTGAGTCATGTGGCAGTCAAGACAGAAACCTGCATAGAAACAGCTGTGAAACTCACTAGGAAGGGACCTGAGGACAGCAGTTTAATCTTCTTATAAGTAACAGCTTTTCTCTGGAGACTTTACATATTACATCATTTTAAATCCTAAAAATGATTTGGTTAGGTTTAAATTGTTTTTGTCGACTTCATATCTGGTTTTATCCGTCCTTATTGGATAAAAATGAACTTGGAGCAGTCGAATTAGGGCAAAAGGAGCCACAGAGGAGATGAGACAAAATTATATGTGTAATGAGGTCATTTTGTATCATGACCTGAAAAATCTACAGTGCTCAATAAATTACCCACCTGTCACATAAACTAGAAGACACAAATATTTTAGAAATCTATTTAAAACTAACAAAATATATATGTCTATATATAGATAGATAGATAGATAGATAGATAGATAGATAGATATATTTGTTAGGCACATAACAAACTGAATTCATGTTTTATTTTATATATAAATATGACCTGGCACACTGGACATCAGAAATGTATCAAGCATAACATTTAACCACTAAAATTATTTTTATGTTCAGTAATGGCAGTCAATAACTGTAATTGGATAAAAAAAAAAAATTTAAAAAACAAACAAATTTGTTTTACTTTTTTCTGCTTTTTTGTATAACAGTAAAATATAAAATTCATGGATAATATATTTTAACATGGAAGATATTAGGTCTTACAGAAACATTAGAAATGATTCTGTGCATTATCAGTACAGTGCAGTATCATTTAGTGCAGCTGTGACATAAACCTGACATTTAGTGATTGGGTGATAATTTCTTTTTCTTTTTTTTTTGTTGACCTCTGTATATCTTCTGAGGCTTATGTCAGGAGGTTGTAAATTTCCATTCAGAGGTAGGGGGAAAAGGGCTAATTCAAGTATTGTACGTTTTTTGTGTTTTTGTAAACTGATTAGAATTTCTGAGGTTTCAATATATTAAAAAAAATTGCAATTCACCATTTTCTTATTCATCTATAAGACACACGCTCACAAATAAATGGCAGTAAACTAAGATAATAAACTGCAGTGGATGGGGAAGCAGTGGAATCATCTCCCACCCTCGCATTAAAAGTCACTGCAACTTTTTTTTTTTGTCCAATGTCCAACTTCCAGAATACACTCCCTAATTTTGCTGTTTGTTACCTCAAATTCAAAAACTGATTGTTCAAAGCACAAAACAGTAAAAATGGGATTAGAATTTCTGATTACACGCAAAAAAAAAAAATCGACTGCCACTTTAAATCTAGTACAGGTGTCAAACATAAATAAGGTCTAAACTGATCCACAGCTTGTCCTCAAAACAAAGTAAGACAAAGCCAGGAAAACACTTCTTTTTCCAGTTAACAGTTATGTGACATCCAGTGAGAAAGTATCACCACAAACAAGGAAGTGTCTGCAACAGTGTCACTGTGTCCTATTGTGGGCGAGAAACTATCTGAGGAATGCAGATATTCTGGACTTTCTGCACCTGCATCATACGTTAAGCTTAGGCATGAGCCAAATGAACTTTTCCACCAAATCTGCTACGACAAACAACCTCTATACGTCACGACATCTGCACTGTTTCAGTTTAACCCAAATCTAGAATGATTTTTTGACATATGTAGATTTAAACTAGGCAAGTAAAAGTCAGGTACCATCAATTCCAGACATCTGTCTGTCTACACCTCCTGTACTGTCTGCATGGATAAAGTTCCTATCATTAGATAAGAAACTAGTACTAAGATTATGTTAAAACAGGTACAACTCACTCATGTTTTCCTTTGACCTCGAGCAGTGCGGTCCTTCACCTCACGTACTTTGCTGTGAATCACACAGCTCAGGTGTTGAACTCTTCCTGAAACTTGCAGTGGACCTCCCACTCTCAGTGGGACACACCCAGACTCGCACATAAACCCTCCCTTTGTTATTGCTCAATGATTTCTCCTGCCCTGCTCTGCGCATATGCAAAGCTCTTAAACCAACAAAGGTGTTGCGTTTTTATCATTAGAACAGATCTGCCCTGCTTTCTGTGGCTTTCTGCCACTGTATCGTCATAAAAGCCAAAAACACAAAAGACTTGCTCTTCAGGAGGTCTCAGACAGACGTGATCACTAGCACTGTAATAATACTGAGACTGATACTAAGGTAAAAATGCTAAAGAAGTTTAAAAAAAAAACAACAACTATTAACTCTGATGGTGTTTTTTGTTTTGTTTTGTGACATTTGGGGGGTTTTGGTCTATATTATACTGTACATACATCATTTGGTAATATTATCTTTCCTCCCATTGCTGTCTGTGTGTGTGCAGGTCTCTCTCTCCTGTGTTTGAATGTTTTTGTATGATGCAGACACAGTTGGAATCATATGATTGGCTCTTTCAATGAGTTTGCTCTCTCTGGATTGGATCGTTGGTTGATAGCAGACTTTTAAACTTCTTGAAACAGCTGACATCTACTAGTTCTCTCTTCTTCTGCTCCCAGCAAAGGTCTGCAATTTAGATCTGTGTATTGTCTGGAGAGATTCGTGTAAGTGCTGTCACCGTGGACGTTTGGAAATAGATTTGGCGGATTATGGTAGTCTTGTTAGCTGTGAGCTTATACTTTTATTTATTATTGTTTTGGGGGCTTAGGGTAGAGATTCGTCCTTCGCTGTTGGTGGAAAGTAGAACTTATTAGCAAGATTGTGTTTGTTGTTTTGGTCAATCACCCTGAGGCTTTTAAACTGGTCCTGGAACTCAAAAATCTCGCATCAAAAGAAGGCGAACTGGTACTGTGAAGATTAGTATTTGAGTTACAACATTTTGATACTTACAATGTTTAATCAGAGAATAAAGGCCATAAGTCAGAATAACTCCATACAGACTTGTAAGCTCCTCAGGCTTTAGGGGCTCAGATTACAGGAGCAAAATGCCCTCAACAACAAAACAACACCAGCAGATTCCAACAGTGTAGGCATAAAGAGCTCAGATTTTTCCTTTAATCTAGAGCCTGTCTGTACACACAGACATCAGTTCACCTTTTTAAGTTTTATGTTTGTTTTAATAAAGATGTTAGTTTGATTCTGGCTCTTTCTAGTCGTATTGCTAAGGTAACCAGCTGCTGGTGGCAGCTTCACAGGATGTATGACAATGCCTACAGTCCATTTTACACGCCCCACTGAAACATAATGCTCAATTCATGCTTCGAAAGACATTAGCAGAAATATTTTATGTAGTTTTTCATGGATAAATTTTGCGATTCGAGATAAATTGATTATTAATTTCTACAATCTTTTGCTTGAGCTGTTTAAATTAGTTTTTCACTTGTTTTGTTTTTTTAATTCAAAACTCTTCTCTTTTCTGTGACCCAGCAAGGGTCATATATGGATTAAACCTTTCCTGTAAAGAAGAATGACACCTGCCTCTCTTCATAATCCAAAAACACACCCACCCTCTAGGGAGGTGGAGACAAAAGTGAAGGGTAAGTCTTTTGCATTATTGCAAAAGTGCTCTCTCCTTCCCTGTGGCTAACTGTGACTAACAGTTGTTTTATGGGCTGGGAGTGATCTGTTGTCTTCCCATCAAAGAGCCAGAAGCAGATCCCAGCATGCAGTTGGATTTCTCCTTCATTCTGGCCTCCCAGTAGTGCCTGCCTGTGGTTCGGCCTGGAGTTGCAACAGCAAAAGTGTTTTCTGTGAACCTTGCTGGACTAGCTGGAACTTTCTGACCTGCAGATACAGCATCGATGATTATGTTGTCTGTTAATAAACAGAGTTTTTTTGCATCACACATTGTATTCTGAATTTAATTTGAACATAAAAATCTAAACTACTGTAGGGGTGTTCAGGAAAAAAAGGTGACGAACCTGCAAACTTCATCCCTGCCTCAAAGTCTGTGGGTGAAGACGGGAGATAATAACCAGGGTGATAAATTATACTGTTGATGTGTTCAGTGATACATGGCAGGGAATAAATTGCCAAAAATAGCTCTATTTATCAAATCTCCTGCTGTGCTCAAATCACCTTTCGTGACAACATAGTTTATCAGTTCCTTCCATGTGCATTTCCATCAAATTCTCTTCCACCCATTACACTGTCAAAGACATGGGGTCAGAAACAGTGTAAAGCCAACATTTTTCAGCCAGTCTTTAACTCCTTCTGTCATTTTTTAAACCCCATTTTAGGAAAATCAGCATGCTCTGACCAAGACAAAGTCAGGCAACATTCATATTGCTGGCAGACCTACTTTACATAGACAGCTTTGCATCTTTAGTTCATCCGATTTGTATGTCTTTATATTTGATGAAAAGGCTGAATAGAAGAAGCAAATTTTGTATTATAGCTCCTGCTAACGTGATGAAGTGCATATGCTTGTGTAATGCCTGTTTAATGAGAATGGTGTTAAAGTTATAACTTATTCTAACCAGCAAACAAGTTAATGTTAACACATCGAGTATGTTCACCTGATGTGAGATAAAGACCCCACAACTCCTTGAAAAGAAACTCCAACAATCCAACAAGCTCAGCTACATTTAAGAGAAAGAAAACTCAAACTCAAACCAAACCAGTTGGAGGTGAAGGGAAAGAAGTGAGGGGGGAAAGGAGAAGAGAGAGTTGACAAACTATCGGGGTAGATTTTCCACTTTTGAGACTTTTTTAATCTAGTTTTGTCCAGCCAATATTTTCTAACATGTGAATTATTTTAAAATGGCACTTTACAGCATGTCTGTTTGCAATCCAAGAACTTTAAAACAGAAATTATCCTCCCCTCAGTCTGTATATTGTGTGGTTGGAAAATGTTGCTGTTAATTTTGGTGGCGGGCATAACATAGCACACCAGTGGTCATTATTATTGAGGCCTCAGTCACACAGGCCTAGAGACAGGTCAGCAACTGTTATCAACCACTGGCTGCTTGAGAAAAATGTGTATTGGATAAATGTGTGGGTGAATGGTTGCAAAGAGGGCACTACACCAAAAACGTACCTCTGATTCACTGTTTGCTAGCAGATTGCTGTGATCGCCCATAGTTTTCATGCAAGTTTTTGCCTGCAAAAACCATTAAAAGTTGTAACTTATTACTGAAACCAAGGCACAAATTTTACTTTGAAGGCAAACTCCTTGCATCAGGTATAGCGGAAATGGTTCGGTTTGTCCCCAGTATAGCTTTTTTGCTTTCTTCTGACCACTACTCATGCTAGGGCCTTCATCTGGGTCAGATTTTTTTTAAGGACCCAGGTAAGATTGACTACTACTACCAACTTAACTACTATGTAATTTCTTCTTCGTCTTCTTCTGTTTTAATGGCAACCCATTTAATTAGAGCAGGTAGTTGCACTGCCCTCTAGTGGAAGAGAATGTAATTATTCTGCCTGTGACTCACACCGGTCACTTAGAGCAGCGGTCCCCAACCCCCGGGCCTCGGACCGGTACCGGTCCGTGAGTCGTTTGGTACCGGGCCGCGAGAGTTGAGGCTCAGGTGTGAAATGTATGGTTTTCAGGGTTTTTTATCGGTTTTCAGCGTTATTTTGTTATCGTTTTTATCGTTAACTCGGTTTTGCTGGGTCTTTTCACGTGTGTTATGAATAAATCTTCTTTTTTTCGGTACCGGTACCAGTTTTATTTTTTTGTATTTATCCGCGACACCTTAAAGGCCGGTCCGTGAAAATATTGTCGGGCATAAACCGGTCCGTGGCGCAAAAAAGGTTGGGGACCGCTGACTTAGAGCACTAATCAGGTGGAACCAGATCATCTTCCACGTCACACCTGATCATTTGTCACAGCACACCTATGTGCCGTGACACAGTGGTTGGGAAACACTGTCCTAGTTTTTTCCTATGGAACAGTGGTTGCCAACTGGTTTGTAGGCCTATGTGACTGAGGCTTAATCAGATGCCTGCTGCAGTTAAAATCTGCACCAATGAAAACAGTCACAGTGAACTACAGAAGCTCAGGTAAAAGTGCGGGCTCTTAAACCTCAAAGATGATGATGAACAGCAGAGTATGGGTAAAGCTTTTTTTTTCCCTTTCCATTATTCATAGCAAGTGTCTTAAAAATGATTAAAGTTTAAAACTGACCTGTCACATTTTCTGATGTGTAATGAGCTTTATAACCTTGCATGGCTGCTTGGATGAAAATAGACTTTCCATCTTAGCTGATGCCTCTTCTCAGCAATACAGGGTATGCATCCACTGATGATGGCGTAAAGTCAGATATTAAAGACTAGGCTGTATCACTAGTGCACTGACCTGCAGGATGTGGTCTTCGCTTTGTGACAGCTGCTGCTTCTCTTCTCCACTTCTTCAGTCTCATGCTTCAGCTCTTTGATAAGCTCTTCAAGCCTCTTCTGTTCACCAGCACCCCTCACCTAATTCTCCTCTATGAGCTCTCTGTGGGCCCTTTCCATGGGCTTCATCAAAGACTTGAATATCTGAACACTTTCCTCCATTTATTTCTGTGCATTCTCCCAAGAATCATTCATAAAAAGTACTGGATAATTACAGCAGAGACCTTGTGGACTAAATCAGCACTGGAAGAGTGACTGACAAACTACAAAAGTGGAGGATTTTTACTTGAGTCTGTGATATTCTGGATATTTTTAATTGAACTATTTAGGTATTTTTTATATTTTGTAACTTTGTAATGTATTGTATTATTTCAATTAGTTCAGTCTGTTACTGTTTTTATTGTCTTAGAGTAACAGTGACCACATAATTTCCATAGGGATTAATGAAGCATTGTGATTCTGATGATAATGAAAATTCATGATTTGTGACGATTAATCACTCTGCCTGTAGGTGTGCCTGAGCTAAAGCAGATGTGTACAGCTGTAACAGGTGTTAGCTGCTGCCTGTTATGCTCTGTTTCCCTCATCTGAAGGCCAAAAAGTGTTTTGGCAGTGCTGATAAATGAGGACAACTTTTCTTTTTAGTCATTCATAGGTACAGGCATTGTGTTTAAAGCTGCCCTAGTATGTTTGCTCAGGTGGAGGATTTTTCTTTTATAATAACCTGTACATACAACTCCTTCCCCTACAAAATGAATCTGAATGTAGAAATTGCAAGGAATGTTAATATGAACTCTTAATTATAGTGACTACACTGTAAGAAATAAAATCCATAACAACAACAACAACAAAAAAAATAATATTCTGGCAGCTAGGGTACTGTACTTTAAAATAAAAGGAATTTCCCATTTAAAATTAGAAATTTTCCATACTGATTATTAGAGCAGGGCGATATGACCAAAAACATCTTTCACGATATACATTTGAAAATTTGTGATGATGATATAACTATATAATTTAAACTAGACAAAATACTTTACAATTCCACAACTTTATTAGTGCAAAAAAACCCCAAAACATCAATGTATTTTCACTTAAACAAGCAGCTGTTTTTTATGTGCATTAAAGTTATATAAAAATTTTACGGTGCAAATACAAATTCCTTGCTGACAGTTTAATCAAAAGGCATTTCCAGTGGAAATTGACCGACATATCCTCAGCATAACCATGTATAATATCCACAAAACTTAAAAACAGGTTATACACACAATACGGTAATATTATGTTGAAGCACAGTACGTATCACTCCGCGAGGCTCCTGCCTACGA
>VUQP01049122.1:0-11434 GCA_015108555.1 Coptodon rendalli | reverse complement strand
TCCACATATGTGTACATCACATTTTTGGTTATTTTGACCAAAATACTCAATTTTGCTCTACATGGGCCTGATATCCACTTACGAGGACATTATACTGCTACTGTTCTATCAAAATTTTAAATGAATATCCTCATTTGTGGCTCTCATTTTTCTTAAAAACAAAAATAATGTAAAAAAAAAAAAAATCTTGAAATTCTTTGTTTTTACATTTATCGGGCCCCAATATGCCCAAATATCAAAAAGAAATTAAAAATGCATGTCGTGGAAGAGTTCGGGTCTTAGGAGGTTAAAAAAAAAAAAAAAAAATCAAAAAAAAAAAATCAAAAATCAGATAACCCATTAATAAAAACTGCATCGGGTAATTTCTGCTCATCTATTAATCAACTGCAGCTCTCGTTAGTCAGCTTCTCCAGCTACCTGCATTTAAATTACTTTTATTTTAGTGCAATTTTCTTATTAAAACTGCGAGAGAGAGCTCCTTGTTTGTTAAGCTCTGCTTCTACCCACGGTACTAGGTCTCACTATCTAGCCTCACATCAGCCTACACCAAACGCTGCTACACAGTGATACCATTTCCTTATGGCACGGTAAAGTCAGATGAAATCCAAACTTTCTAACACAGCCATTCAGTCCGAGAGCTCCAAACATGCCGACACCGTTTCCTGGAGGCCGGTTCAGATTTGGTTGAACCCTCTGACCAGCACAGAGAAGTAAGAGAGAGGAAAAGCCTGGCCTAATCCCCGAGGCCTGCCATAAGGTCTGCTGCCAGCTAGCATTACTACACAGTGCACACCCCAAGCACGCAGCTTTAATACCTCCAACCTCCTTACGTCTGAGCTTACCTGGTCGTCTCTGGCTTTCAGCAGCGTGTCCATGTGCTTGGACATCGTGGTTTAGATGAGAGTGCGTGAAGTTAACAAAGTCAAAGCATCAACATGACACCAGAACTGTTTCACACTGGACTCAACGCCCTAAGGCACGAGCACTTATTGCTGGTTCTTATCAGCTTAATTCAACAGAGTGCTGCTGAGGATCTGGCTGACAAGGTCAAGCGCAGACATGAACACAGCTCACGTCTCTTAGCTGAGGTTACCTGCAGGTAGAGTTAATGGTAACAAATCACATGACTGGCATACCAAAAAGTGAAACCAGGGTCAAAAATCAACCAAAGAAATGGAGAATCAAAGATTTCAGTGATTTTGAATATCCTCTCAGATCAAATGGCCTTTTTCATTTGGTGTTTTATTAACATCTTTTGTTGTTATCTTGTTTTATGACTGACTCCTGCTTCTCCCACATCAAGGCAGGCAATAAACCTAACAGTAGTCCACATCATATGTCTTATTTTGTCCTAAGAGAAACGATGTACAGGGAGCAAAAGAAACACCTTATCTAAAACAACCTCTCAACCCAAAAGCAAAAAAGTTCATTTGACTTTCACCCAAGTTATAATCCCTCAGATCTGGTTTATAATTCACTATTAATGCATGAACGTGGGAAATAAATGGTGGTGTTTTTAAGAAATGTAACTGTACTGTCGGTCATGGAATCGCCAACCCAAACAGCAGCATCAGTACGTGGTCTCCAAGGGTGCCATAGTAAGGTGCCAAAGCCACTCCTTGAGCTACCTCCTGCAAGCAACCCCACCCACCTACCCTTCAAATCCTCAGTTTCAGAGGTGCAGCCAATCAGAAGACAAGCCTGCTTAAAGGAAGCAGGGAGAGAGCTTAGGAGGATGAAATAAGGAGCAGCACTCCATTCGATGTGGAGGAAATGAGTCTGAAATCCTCACACTCTTTAGAGGAAGCTCATTTCCACCACTTCTATCTGCACTCTCCTTCTCAGTCACTACGCAGAGCTCGTGGCCATAGGTGAAGCTTGAACCGATAAAGCAACAGCTTTGCTCGTCTTTCTCTTCACCACAGACCCAGTGCAGCACCAGTCACCTTCATCCTTTTTTCCTTCCTCATGAAGAGAACTCCAAGATACTTAAACTCCTCCGCCTGGAGAAGAAACTCATTTAAAGCTAAGAACCACAACCTCGGACATCGAGGTGCCAACTTTAACCCCAGCTACTTCACACTGGACACCACCCGAGTGCAAGCTGTAGGTCATTGCTCAATGAAGCCAACAGAACCACATAATCTGCAAACAGCAGAGATGAGATACTGAGACCACTGAACCCGACTGAAGCCCCACAGCTGCGCCTAGAAATTCTGTCTATAAGAACTATGAAGCGAATTGGTGACAAAGGGGCAGGCCTGGATAACACCTACCACAGGAATGAGTCAGAGTTATACACCTCCACAGGGAGGCTGAGGAATGTGAGCCCCAAACAGAATGAAGGTCGACTTTAATGAATCTATCACCACAATGTCCTTCAACAAGTCTACAAGTGGAGCAAACATGAATAGTAACAGCTACAAGGAAAACAAAAAGCCAATAAGGCTCATATTTAGTTACCTTTAACAGGACTGGATGAAATACATGCATTAAAAAGGTATGATGACAGTGTAGATGAATGAACTTAGAGTGAACACAAGGGAAGAGTAGCTGCAGATATGGAGATCACTGGGTCATGACTCAGTTTTATATCTAACTGAATTATCTTTATTGAATTAAAATAGCAACAAAACATACGCTGTTCGCTGAGCTGGGCCGTTAGCTCACAACTCACATGCCATATATTAATATTAGTAGCTGTGGAACATAAATATAATGAAACCATGGCTCAAACATCTCAGCGCCAAACCATGACAGCAGGATTATCGCTGGCCTGTTGTGAGTGAAAATATAAGGATGTCACAGGCACCACGAGGGCTTGTTATGTAAATATAAAGAATGTGCACATTCTGCATCAAAGTCACTTCTTGTAATAGATTTTCAGCAGAGACAAACAAGGCTGGAACTACTAAGGACCTAAAAAACTAAACCTCTAATAACATGCAGTGACCTGTGGAGTAAAGTGGCTAAACAGCTAACCAGAAACCTTTTCATTCTCTCTACTCCCACTCAGTAGCTGAATTTGCCCTTTCCTACTCCCATCCCCCCTTTACCCTCTGCCTCTCATGGGCGCTTACTCAGGCAACAGGAGTGAGGGAAAGCAAACAGTACAGTGTGCACAAAAACACACAAGCCGCTGTGCGAGACGGTTCACCTTGGTACCGAGGTCGACATGACAAGCCGAAACAGGAGGAAAGAGAGAGAGAGGGGAAGTAAAAATAAAAAATAAAAAGCAACACCAGAGTAGCTTCAGTCTCTCAGCTCTCCCTGCTACATGCAGCAGCCTCTTTAATATAACAGGATTAAATTAAGAGAACACATTTTAGCAACATTTAAAGCAACACAGTCTGTATAAATTGTATGCAATTAGCACACTATTTGAGACAGGAGTCCAGATTCCTCATTCTGCCAGGACTTCATTTGCATTTTGGCTGGGCACGGTTGTCAATGCAGCCGGAAATTTGCTCGACTGCTGCTTGAATTTTATTTATTTGTTTAACCTTTATTTCACCAGGAAAATATAACTCTGGAGATTTAAAAATAAAAATCTCTCACAAGAGTGGCCAAGCCAAGACAAACAGCAGTACAATCAGCTGAGCACACACTGAGGAAGAAGTACACAAACTAACCACACTTAAACACAGCTGGTGAAAAAAAAACAATGAAATAAAGAATTTATAAACATCAGCGGCAATAAAGTCAGTCATCAATAAACGTCATTGGCTTATATCTTTTCTGATATGAGACAAGCTTTAAAGTTGCAATAAATCTCTGTGCACCAGCATATGTAAGCATTGTGAAGATGTGCATGTAAATATCACCATCACTATAATCCAGCAAAGACAAAGGTTAAGGCAATAAAAAGAACAGAATGGACTTAATGGTGAAGTAAAAAGTTTCTCACTAGTTGCTGAATGTGAGGCGTAAAAGAGAGACAGTGTAAATTATAATTCTAAAGTACTTTTATTGAGACTCATTCTAAGAGCCCTGAACTGTATGATCCCACCAAAGACTGTTTATACATTAAATAAATAACAGTGGCCCTAGACACGAACCCTGTGGCACTCCTCTAGTCATATTAACTAACCTGGAAATGACTCCTTCTACCTCCACACACTGAAACCATCCAGCAGCTTTTCTTTCTGAGGACCCCGCACTGAAGTATTTGCTGTAAGAGTTTATGATCCACTGTGCCAAATCCCTTGACTAGACCTGATTATGCTGAGAATTTGAGCAGCTCCCTGAGACCCATATTTTACGTGCAATGCATCGTTTGACACAAAGGAACATAAACTACAAGTCTGACAACAATGCCTAGTTTTGAAAGCAACGCCACACCTGCTTCTTGTCATTTGCTGTTCTGAACAATGACGCTAAACACGCACGGCAGTAAGGCTATATTTATTTATTTTACTATAATTAAGCAGCCCAGAGGACAGAGTCACAGTAGTCTGAGAACCTGAGCTACACCTCGCTACACGTGCGTCAAAAGCAAATAAAACACTGAGTAAAACACACGCCCAGCGGAGGAAACGCTCCACTCAGTTTAGATAAAGTAAGGCTGTAAGCCTGACCGGCCGTACAGCTGTTTGTTTAGTTACTCAACTCGCTTCGGCTCTTGTGTATCTGTGTTCTCCACCTGAAAATGTAGCCCCAGTGTCTCCAGGGCTTTAGCCAATAACACGAATGCACAACATGAATACACTAGTGTCCGGGTTAGCTCTTCGCCATGTATGGAACAGTGCAGTGGAGTAAGGCGCAGAAACCACAAAGCACCTGTTGTGTGAGGAATGAGGCCAGCCTTCATTTCTTCACTGCACACATTCAAAAGAAACTGAGGTGATGTTGAAGGATAGTTTGTCAAAGTTAAGGGTCTATTTTTCATGTTTTCAAAAAAAAAGAAAAGAAAACAACAACAAACAAAGAAACGAAACGTGGAGGTGGTTTAGAAAAAAAAACGGGGAGAGAGATGCCTATACTAGGGGAAAAGGTGGCCAAACCGGAAGGACTAGATGAGCATAATACCGGGATACCAATGGACTGACTTCAGTGCGCAATGGCAAAGCACTTTCAGTTTTTCAGCATTGTGTTTAAATAGTCAAACCTACAACGCTATGCCAAAGAGTTTGTCCTTATGTTCAGCTCAATGTTCCAGTGTTGGCCATATAGTCACACACACACATACATAGAGGGGGCATCCCTCGTTGGACCTTTCAGTGGCCACTGGTAAAGCTGCGACGCCTTCTGGGCAGTTAATTCACTCATTAAACATTTAATTTTTGGACAGGGATTGTGGCCTATCCGGTAGATATTCACTCATCCTCTAAAGCCACCGAAGGCCTGAATAAAACCCAGGTTTACCGTCCATCCCACAGCGGGCATTAACCCGTCGTTTCCTGCATATTTACCTGCTGCTTGTCAAAATGATCCCTCTCCGCGCCGAGCCTGACCTCAGTCCGCTTGGATTTCACCCGTGTGGGTACATGACCTAAGCTACTCATCCTCTAGATTTCACTTCTTTAATTTTTTACGATGATGGCTTTATTAAGAGACAGTCACTCCCCCTCTTCACGCAAAAAAAATCACCAAAAACGTCCGAATGAAAGCGAAGTTCAGCAGCGGTCTCTTCTTCCATGTAGACTGCGGGCTGTGAGCGGGGGTGCCACGGTCATCTCCAGGCTGCCGCTTCATTACTCTGATGCATCACGGCTGAAGGAGGAAACGCTAATGCGAGCAAATGCGGTGAGTTTGCCTCGCGTTACGTGGACGGATCCTCCCCCTAAGGTGGAGGAAATCATCTGCGCGTCCTCCGCCTCTAAAGTCATCCTCCCACATGCAGGTCGTTTTCTTTTCTTTTCTTTTTCCAGCTGTAATGATTACGGCGCAGGTTTCACGTCGACTCTTCCCTTAAGAATGCCAAGTATGTGTTTTTGGCTCTTGCTGTTTTTAAGAGTCTGCCTCTCGCTCTCAGCCTCGGCACGGTGACGCCATTTCAATGACATCCAAGCCCATGAGGATTATTTCTAAATTATCTTTTAATCCCGAGAATGCGTCTGATTTTTTTAAGCAATCCAGCTGGGAGGACATAAAACAGGAAATTACAGTCAGATTAAGATGTGTTTGTGTAGATGCACATTCGCATTTGCTGAATAAAATATTCCACAAATCAAATTAAATAAAACAAAAATATTGGGCTTATGTAAGTAGGGTAGGTGTGACCCACCCACTTTCTAAGGTACACCCGTGTATGTCAAATATTTAATCAGACAATCACATGGCAACAACTCGGTGCATTCAGGCATGTAGTCATGGTCTGCTGAAGTTTACACTGAGCATCAGAATGGGGAAGGGAAAAGATTTAAGTCACCTTAAATGTGGCGTGATTGTTGGTGCAACATAGGTTTGTCTGAGTATTTCAGAAACCACTGATCTACTGTGATTTTTCCACACTGTCATTTCTAGGGCTTACACGGAGAAAACATCTAATGAGCAGAAATTTTCTGGGTGAAAATGTCTTGTCAATAGGCCAGACTGCTTTGAGCCCTTGGGAAGGAAAAGTATCTCAAATAACCGCTTGTTACAACCAAAGTCAGCAGAAGAGCATCCCTGAAAGCACAACATGTCAAACCTCAAAGCAGATGAGCTACAGCACCAGAAGACCGCACTGGGTGCTTCTCTCATCAGCTAAGAACAGGAAACTCAGACTACAATTCACACAGGCTCACTAAAATTGGAAAAATGTTGCCTGGTCAGATGAGTCTAGATTGCTCCTGTAACATTAAGATGAGCAATTAGAAGTTTGAGTTCAACAGAGCACCTTTAGGGTAAAAGAAATCTGCTGCAGCTGTGTGATGCTGTCATGTCAACATGGATCAAAATCTCTGAGGAATGTTTCCAGCACTGTGCTGAATCTGTGCCAGGTGAATTAAGACAGCTCTGAAAGCAAAAAGGGTCCAACCCAATGTAACACACACAGTTCATTTAAAATAATAATAGTTTAGTCTTTTAGGATCTGATTAAACGCAGGTTATAATTCATTTCCACTTCATGACTACAGAATGTTCCGTATGCGTTAAATCTCTGCTCTTCACTTTGAATCTCAGGTGTATTAAAATTTAGCAGATCAACAAACTAACGTGTTTCCTCCCGTTCTCGTCACTCTTACTCAATCCGATGTTCTTATTTCTCTTTATAATTAAGTAATTAAGTGGTCTGCCCATAATACTTACTCCATTATGGATTTATCGGTAATAGCAACAGTCCCATTTTCTAATGTTGCCCACTCCTGAGCTATAGGCTGTTGTGTCACCTGACTTAACTCCCTGTGGTTGGCAGACAGGTATGAGGAAAAACCTGATTTTTGTTTGTCTCAGTCACCATGAGTTCTTCAATCTTTTATCATTTCACAGTTTCAGACCAAATGTTTAGCAACAGATCAGTTCAGACAATCAAGACGCACAAAAAATCTGAATCAGTTAGACATGCAAAAGCATTCTAATGTTGTATGTTTTGTTTACGCTGAATTGTGCTGAGCACTCCAAGTCCTGGTTAAAGTCATCTGTGCTGTTTCTTGATCTGTTGGATGTTCAGTTTCTCCTCAGTCGACCACCACCAAGATGATCTCTGTGACAGCAGACTGACCCTTCAGTTTTTGTTTCTTATTTATATTTTTAGGATCTGCTCAGATCTCAGTGCTGCTCAGTGTTGTTAGACTGGAATTTCATGTTGACTCTGCTGGGTGGAGTAGCACACATGATGTCTTATTCCCAGCTATGCAGTAAAAGAAACACAGAGGCTGATGGGACAACAGGAGATGGGAGACAAAAGGCCCCGCAAGCCATACTGGCTCTTTCACATTTTTTCTCCCTGGTGTAAACTCTGCACACACTGACGATGTCTGAACTGACGAGCTGCAAGTCACATCCATGGATAATTACTGCGTGACATCTGTATGAACGAATTCTGAGTAATGCACTGACATTATGACCGATGAGTTATGTGTGAATAATTAGATGAACTCTGGTGAAGGTCTGCGGAGGAAAGATGGGATAACTGATGGTAACTGTGCATGCCTCTATAAAGCACATTATATACAACAGAAAAGATAGTAATCATTAATAAAATTCTTATTAGTAATTCCTCACACAACATTTTTTGTGCATCAAAGAAACACTCTTCAGATGACGTAGTCTCTAAAACATGTACAGTTGCAGTCAAAGGTATTAATAACAATCTGAATATTGTTATGATTGTTGTGGTAATTTTTTGTCATGATTTCTTTGAACAGTATTTGAAAGGATTGTACAGCATCTTTAATGAAAAACAAGAATTGGGTGTAAAACTTTACATTTATTTGCAATTTTCTTTAATCCACACAGGGTCCAAGGATACATAGAGGCTCAGACATATACATAAAACCCCTTTTTATACATAAAAATATATAGTTAAATGTCCCTAAGCAAGCTGCACTTTGACCAGACTCTTTTGATAGCCAACAAGCAGCCTCTGGGATAATTCTGCTGCAAGTTTGAATTCTCTTCTTTGCAAAATCGGTAGGGTTCAATTAAATGAGTGGGTTTCCTAGCACAGAGCTGGCTTTTAAGCACAGTCTACAGATTTTCCATAGGGTAGAGGTCGGGGCTTTGGAAAGGTCATTCCAGACGTTTGCTGTTAGCCTGCTTTATCTATTCCAAAACCAATTTTGATGTGCATTGGGATCATTGTCCTGCCGGAACACCCAGTTGTGTCCAAGTTTAAACCAAGTTTTGTACCAGCATGTTGTACAAAACCAAACAGCTCCAGAGCATGGTGCTGCCACCACCATACTTGACAGCTGATGCAATGTTCTCAGACTTCAAAGCCTCACCTTTACTCCTCTAAACATTGTCTTGTCATTGAGGCCAAACAGCTCAGTCTTTGTCTCATCTGACCATTAAACTTTTCTCAAGAAGGAGTTTGGCTTGTCCATGTGGAGAACTGCAGATTTCAGCCAAGCTTGAAGGCGTTTGTTTGGAACATGGGCTTCTTTCTTCGTCAGCAACTTCTGATTTAAAACTCACTTCACTGTGGTCAGTGATACTGGTGTTCCAGCAGTTTCCAGTTCATGGCAGGTTTGACCTTCGGTGGTTCCTGTATTGTTTCTAAACATCCCAACCAAAGTCCTCTTATCTGAGAGTGACACTTTTTCCAGACCTCAGCAAAGTGGTGACACATCTGAAAAACGTGTACCTGTGTATAACTGCTTGAACTGATGATCTGCAGTTGTTTAAAAACGGCTCCAAGAGACCTTCTGAACGTATGTAAATCCACAATTCTTATTCTTAGATCTTCAGTGAGTTCCTTGGACTTCCCAATTGCTATTTGGAGTATTGGTCACTCCAATGAATGCTGTCAAACAAACACTTTTTATGCTGCAAAGAGTTGTGTTGACCAGTTGTGGTCAATCATGATCACTAATGAGAAGATAATAGGCCTTGGTCTTGTCAAGTTGAACTACACTGCAGAACCTTTAGCATGACTGATTAAAACCTTTGACCGTGTGTAGATCGTAGAAATTCCAAAAATAAATTCAAACTTTGCGTGGGTTCTCCCTGGGTACTCCGGCTTCCTCCCACAGTCCAAAAACATGCAGTTGTGGGGATAGGTTAATTGGTCAATCTAAATTGCCCATAGGTGTGAATCTGTGAGTGAATGTGAGTGTGAATGGTTGTCTGTGTCTCTATGTGTTAGCCCTGCGACAGACTGGCAACCTGTCCAGGGTGTACCCTGCCTCTCGCCCTATGACAGCTGGGATAGGCTCCAGCGCCCCCCGCGACCCTGGAAAGGATACGCGGAAGTGAATGGATGGATTGAAATTCAAACTTGTGGAGCCTTGTCTTGTTTTTTTTTTTAAAGTAATCAAAGATCCTCTACAATTATTCATTAAAAGTCCAAAATTACCGTGACATTCATGCCCATGATGAGTATGTTTCAACTTCTGACCTGTGTGCTGTATGCATTTTCATATATTATCCACTAGATGGCAGCAGAGTTACACATAGTGCCAGCGTCAGCGTCATAATTGTCCACTGCTGCTGATTATGGATGGACTGAAACAAGGCGGCTTTTTGCTGACTGTCAAATAACCCCTATGAAGAAACCTGGTAATTCTCTACAACCAGATTCACATTAAAAATGATGCAAGGTCAGACTGTTAATGACAAAAATAAATAAATAAAACACTGCAATACAGAAAAAAGGACTGCTTTTCATTATACTCACTTTAGCTTTTATTCAAACATATTAAGTTTTGAATTTTTTTCAGATTAATTTCTTTAATTAATTTGATTGTTACATTTTTACAACTAGCTCTTTGTTGTTGTTGCTGTTTTTTTTTAACTTTCATGTTCTGTTTGAATTTGAGCTACTTTTGTTCAGGTTTTACTTTAATGAGATATTAGTTTCATTATGTAATAATATCATAAGATCATCTGTATTTTATTTTGCTGAGCTCTAATGTGTAATTAATTTGAATTTCATTAAAATATCTTACAAATTACAAAGGACGCAGTCAGTAAACTACAGTTACTTCTTACTTTTATTTCTCATTTCTTTTCAGTGTTTTCTAATTGAAATGTATAAAACCTTTGAAATATTTTTCCTGGATTAAATTCACATAATTAATAATACTTAAAGTGTATAAATCTTATCTCCCCAGGGTTAATTTATCACACGAGTCTGCTCACACCACCACCCACACCCCCTGGATGTGGGTGCTGGAAACAGATCACCCAGACTGTGAGACAGGACGTGACTAAGGAGTAAATGTGTACATTTCATCACCCCCGTGTTCACAACATAACCAAATATGAACAAAAGTCCTTTGTTTCCATAGAAATGCTACCACAATTACACTTCTTACGGAACACTCATGAAGTTCTTAGTTAAACGTCAGTCATTCATACAGAACAGTGAACAAAATCCTGATGCACCCCTTATTTATTTTTATTTTGTTTCCAATGAGACAGACCTCCCTGTTATTTAAAAATAATTAGTTTATTGTCAACATTCATTCAGTAAAAGGACTAGATCACAGGTGTCGAACTCCAGACCTCGAGAGCCAGTGTCCTGCAGGTTTTATATTTGTCCTTGATCCAACTTAGCTGATTTTCTTCAACATGTCTTATGTCTGTGAAGGTTCTCAGTCATCCAGGTCATCGTAGTCTAAGGAGCTAGGAAAGAAAAGTGTCTGGACTTCTTTAAGTTGCTTGAAGACGTTTCACCTCTCATCTGAGAAGCTTCTTCAGTTCTAAGGGTCAAATGGTGGAGAGTCCCAAGAAGATCAAGAAGATCAGACACCAGCGAGGGAGGATAAGAAAGACAGACGCAACAACATTGTCATCCCCTATGTAGCCGGTGTATCAGAGAAACTCAGGAGAGTTTTCTCCAAACA
>VUQP01049120.1:0-10345 GCA_015108555.1 Coptodon rendalli | reverse complement strand
TGAATCTGTGAAAGCTCCACCATAGCCACTACCAAACAATTGAGTTATTTTTACACATCTGCCAGCATCTGTCCAATCCGCCACCTTTCACTGTTTACACCATAGGTGTCAAACTCTGGCCCGCGGGCCAAATTTGGCCCGCAGCCTAATTACATTTGGCCCGCGAAGCCATGCCAAATTACTATTAGAGCTGGCCTACTGGTATTACACAGCTAATATTTTAGTATTGAGCTTTGCTTGTTCCATATTCAGTTTTTCAGCAAAACTTGTTTGAGTCCATAAGAAAAGATTCATTCTTATATCTGGAGGAAGATTTTTTTTTCAATAAATATTAATGTTAGCCCGCGACTTTGTTCCAGTTTTGAATTTTGGCCCACTGTGTATTTGAGTTTGACACCCCTGTTCTAAGGCCTCTGCATGTCAGCTAAACAGAGACTCTCAGCTGCAGTTAAACTTCCCTATTATGGTGGTGCAGCCACTGATTTCATCCTCAGTCTGACCATTTTAGGGAGATCCACTTGCGCTGATATAATGCTGCCAGGCTGAGCCTAACATTTTGGCTCATCAGTTTCAGTTATATTTGTCATATGCAAGTTAGCACAGGGTCAAAATGTATTTGACGTGCAGAAGACAGTCACTCAGCAGTATAGTAAGGGTTAAGGGTCAGTAAGAGTAAGGGTTTTTATTTTTATTTAAATACTAACAAAAAAATAAAAATGGGGTGACCAGTGCAGAGTGTATTATGTACCTGTGAAACTGTAGGACAGCTGTGTGCATCCTGTGAAGTGTTGTGGTTGAGGTATTGACTTGGTGGTAAAATCTGTTTGTGAGTCTTGTAGTCCGAGCAGACAGACTCCTGTAACGTCTGCCAGATGGTAACAAGGAGAACAGCTGATGTGCTGGGTGGCTGTGGTCCTTGATGATGCTGTGTGCTTTATGGAGGCACCGTTGAAGATAAATGTCCCGAATGGCAGGAAGCCTCATGCCGGTGATGTGCTCTTCTGCTTTCACCCTCTGGAGTGATTTCCGGCTGCTGGCAGAGCAGCTTTGTACCAGACTGTAATGCAGCTCGTCAGGAAGCTCTCGATCGCACACCTGTAGAAGTCTGAGGTGATGTTGGCGTTCATGCCAAACGTCCTCAGGAAGTAGAGTCGCTGGCGAGCTTTCCTGATAGCAGCGTCTGTGTGAAGGGTCCAGGAGAAATCCTCAGTGATGTTGACTCTAAGGAATTTGAAGTTGCTGACCCTTTCGACCTTGACACCGTTGATGTGGATGGGCTGGTGTTCCCGACTGGTCGTTTCCGGTAGTTCACTATCATCTCTCTAGTTTTGTTCTCTTGTTTTGAGAGACGGGTTATTTCCAGGCACCACTCGTACAGCGCCATCACCTCCTCTCTGTAAGCCGTCTCATCGTTGTCTGTGATGAGGCCTTTGATAGTTGTGTCATCCGCAAACTGAATGATGGTGTTGGACTCATGTTTAGCGACACAGTCGTGTGTGAACAGGGAATATAGGAGGGGCTAAGCACACATCCCTGTGCTCATATGGATTACCTGTGCTAGGTTTGGTCTTAGCATCCACCATAAACACAGGATACATATGACTGAAAATAAGGGAAAAAATCAAAGCATGAACCAAACCTGGATGTATTCACAGTTATTTGGATATGGAGTGGAATGTGCATGTATGTGTCTTTGCCTGTGTTGGCAACCTTTACCATAATTAGCTGAACTGTCTCATGGATGTAGGCGGTGATATTAATAGTACTTGTTCAACTGTATGTGTGTAGGAGAGAGGGTCCGTGGGTCACCATATTTTTTGCTATTAAAAATGACAAAACATGTTTTTTCTCTTTCAGAAAATTGGAAATGTGTAAGCCTTAAGCCTCTCAGAAACTTTTAGGTTGTGTCCTGTAGTTACCACAGAATTCTTGAATACTTCCTTATTAAAACACAGATGCTCTCTGTATACTGACCAGATCATCGTCATTCTTTGCAGGAAGGAAAGCAAGCATGAGGATTTCCAACAGTCACCTGCAGCAGCTCACCATCTTCACCACCGTGCTGACGGGTGGAGGGATCGGCACAATGTACTACCTGCTACAGAGTGAGTACAAAAGCTCTGTGCGTGCTTCATTTACAGTTCGGCCGACGCTTCCAGTTAGTGAAACTTTTCATTTCAGCAGCTTTGATCATGTACTGTAGCTCTCAGAAATGTGTCATTTGAGAGTCTAGAAAAATTCAACTTGACGTTAACTTCAGCTGCACTCCTGAGAGTGAATTCTTCAGAAGGTTTTCAGCTCCGGCTGACCTGGGCTGGCTTCAGCACCACCCTGTGGTTTGTATGCATGCACATGTTCAAAAACATGGTGATCTAATTACTGTTTGAATGTCATCACCTGTTTTGGTGGTTTAACATAATTTAAGTTGGGTTTAAAAGAAATGATAAAAGAGAGGTGCATGATAATGTACTTTTACTAATTGTAAACATTTTGCACGTTATGTGTGCAGTGAGTGAATTCAGCTGATAAAGCCTAACCCTAACCCTTCTTGCTCTAATGTCTGACCCTCTTCTACCTCGACCTCTGACAGCTGTAAGTCTGAACCTCTTTCCAATATGCTGACTTTTCCAGAAGCCGTATTCCTTATCAAAATCATTTGTTACTTTAAGGAATTGTCTAATCTAAGATAACTTCTTAGAAAACCCTCTTAAAATGAATGTGCAGAGTAAAGTGAGGAGCCTTTTAGCTCTAAGAAAATGTAAATATTAAAGTGAGTGTACATTCAAAAACCCATATTAATATTGATGACAGTTTCCCATAACAATGGGTAGATTTTGATATAATATGCTGAGTTGAAGCTGAATTTTTCAGGTGAAATGAGAAAATCATTTGTAGCTTTTCTTTCTGTATTTTTATCCTGTTACCCTGAAATGGTGAGAGGGATCCAGCTGCTTCAGGAAGGCCATTACAAAGGCGAAATCAAACGTGCACAGCTACCTGCTGTGGCGATCTCCTGTGAATAAGGGAGCAGCTGAGAGTGTTTTTCTGTTTTGACTGCAAAGATTATTTCAGTTGCACTTTTATTGTGAAGAGAAGCAGAGAGGATGCATTGTTGTTGTAGCCACAATAACAGTTGCAACATTCACCAGTAAAGTGAAACTGATCTAGCAGACCGCTGACCGAGACACTGGTAAGAATCACAAAACCTGACAGTTTGTTTCTCAGAGAAGATGAAGACTGTGCCTGTGACTCTTATTTTTTACCACCAACAGATAATAAGAGACCTGAAAACTACATCAGAGACTCTGAACATGGTACAGTCATGCACAAATACAAGATGGAACTGTCCAGTTCAGCTTTTGCCTTTAAATTGTTAGACACTGCATGCTCAGGTCTAACTTTTGCATCAATGAAATTTGTGCTGAAGTGGCTGTTTGGAGCAAAACCGGCAGCTGCCACAAGCACGGGAATTAACCAAGAAACGGGATATATCACAGATAAGACATGACAGAAAGGCCATGGCCACAAAAGGATGGGCAGAAAATGGCTGTTACTGGTGCAAACTCACCGGACAAATATGAAAACAAAATGAAGTGTGCTGTTTGTCTATTTTTCATTGGGTAAAGACTTTCCACACAAATGTGAGCAACTAAGTTGACTGACAGTGACAAAGATAAAGCTGAGGAGTGAAATCTCATCTAATCTAGACTAAAGGTGACAGAGTCTTTGCAGTTGTGGTGTCCTCTTTTAGAAACTCCACAATCTTTGAGCACAATGTCATTCAAAAAGCAGCTAAAAACTCACATCACTACGCAGGATGGTGGAAATCCTGCTAGGCGTTTCTGCCTCACCCACCTTTAATGATGCCCTTTAGCTCAGGTGCCCCTTGAAGGCCTTTGCCTGGGGGACCCAGCAAACATCTATGGGTGGCATCAGCTGAGGACCACCAGCCAATGATGTTTTGCTCTTTTAACCCCAGTATATCCCCTGTTGTTTAGCCCCCAGACCTTGTGCTATCTCTGTAACCACAACCACATGCTGGCTCTATGCTTCTGCTGCCAGTTTTTTGGTGGCTGCCATCAGTGCTGCTCCCGTGCAGCGTAGACTGCAGAGGAGGAGTGAAGTTGAGGAGCCAACAAAGCCCTGATATCTGACTTCCAGTGAGCATATTACAGCATTTCAGTTAGCCTCCCGAGACTCAGCTGCCAGGTCGAGTACATGGATTGCTTCCTCTCATTGCCAACCTCAAACCCTCCTCCAACATCAGCTCAACAAAGAGAATCGTAGCAGTTTCAGACCTGGATCTCTGCTCCTTTGTCGCTTTTCTTGTCAGCCTCACCATCATTTGCTTGATCTGTCTCCCTCTTTCCTTTCAGCCCTGGACGACCCTTCTGCTTTTCGTTGGTCTCTGCAAATCTGTTTTGCTTTGCACATGTCGTCCATGAAGTTAAGCTTAGCTTCGACCTGGCCATGCACTGAATGCTTCAGAATGATGCTGAGGTCGTTCTCCAGCTCCTGCAGTTACAGTCACTTCCCTTTCTCTTGGCGACTTGATTGCCCGTGTCCACCCTGGTTTTTTCCTTTCTATATTATATTTTCTGCTCACTTTAGCGTTTGTTGGTGCACTACGTGTGTTTACTTGCTGCTGCCTTCAGAGGGACTACTTTCCACTGTTGGTTTGCCTGCCTCCACTTCCTGCCTTCTGTCTTGCGCTGTGGTTTGAAACCTTGGTTTGGAGTCCCACTTGTCTGACCTGTTATTACTGTGCAGTGTTGCTCCTGGCCCTTTTCCTTGCACTTGCATCTTCCCTGTTGTATCTGCAGCCCTCTGAAGGTAGTCACCTCTGCCCATTTGTATCTGCACTACCTCATTACCTTGGAGAGCCATGGGGTTCTTTATGTTTGTCTGTATTTGTAGTCAGTCTGATAGGTCTACTTTTATAGGACTAGCCTGCTTTTTTAAACTGGCATTTGGGCAGCATTTCATTTTATTTTTTGTCTTATTGTTTATTTCCCTTTTTAGATGTTTTGATTTGATTTGAAGCTCCTTGTGATTTGCACCACCTTATCAAGTGGTGCATTTACTCAGCCTGTATACCAAAGAGTCACTCACTGAGGCACAAACTGTTATGACAGTGTCTTGATGCATGAGTTGGATGAGTGACGAAACGTTTCTCTCACTGAAAACGCTGCGTCCAGATGATCAGAATCAACGTTTTGAGGCTTATGACAGAATGTTTTAGTTCAGGAACTAATGATGCCACCTGCATGTGGAAAGACAGTGGATAGAAAACTGCATCATTTAGCTAAGCCAAGGAGAACTGAGTGGAAAAATAAGAAACATCAAGTCAAGTGGATTCAACAAAAGAAGGTGCAAACTGCAGCAGAGGCAGGGAAGACTAAAACCTCTTTTCTACTTGCTCAGCTTGACTTGATTCTACTCAGTTTTGGGGGGTTTTCATTTGGTGATACTAGCTGTTACCATGTACTTTTAATACTTACTTGGCCAGGGTTCCAAGTGAGGTAAGTCGAGCCAGAAATGTCACTTATAGGCCAGGGAGTGACGCTACTGAACGAGTCATGAGAGCAATTCCTTCACAAGAAACAAATCTGCAATGAGGGAAATGGCTACACACAAACCCACACAATGGTCCAACGACGAGGTGCAGAAGTAAACCATCACTTTGGGCCCAATTCCAAGTTAAACTCTGAGACTGGCAGCTCCTGAGTTTCCTGTTCCAGAGCAGCTGATCAGAGTTAATTAACTCTGAGTATTTTCGCCCTGAGTTAAGTGCATGTGTGAGTAGAGAAGGAAAGCAATCATCAGTAGAACCCCAATACTGCCGTTCACCATGGTAACGATTAAATAAAGAGCAGAGCCTCCATTTTAAATCCGTGTCAGTGGTGACCACGATATAAAGTATATCATTTTATTATAATTTACACGCTCATCATTCAGCCTGCTTGGACTTTGATCACAGTAAGTTGAACATTTGATTTAAAATTGAATTATTCAGCTGCAACCTTAAAGGACAAAATGTCGGAGCCAGAAAGTGAAATTCAGCCACAGTTTAATGATGGTGAGATTAGTAACCCAGATAACAGACTACCCAGACTAAGTATTCACATCATTTCCCAGTTCCAGTTGGGACAAACGTTTTTCCATCAGCGTGACTGCTTATTAAAGTTAATAGATCTGTGATGTAATTATAGTAAGAGTTTATGTTAAGTACAAAAAATAGCAAAGTAACGATTAACTGGGATTTCATTGATTGTAAAAACTTCTACTAATTAACTTGCTCTGCTGCATGATTTGATAGCAAATTTATGAATGAGAAAATGAATCTGAGTGTCAGCAGGTGGGGAGAAGTTGCTTGATGAAGAAAACCTGCCAGCCAGCAAGTTTTGTTCACAGACTCTGTTGCCCTGGTAACTGGCTTAGCCCTTATCACAGACTTAACAAATTCAGAGTCTTAGCTAAGCCTACTTCCTGGAATAGGGCCAGCTATACCATTGCCTCGATCTCCTCCATTGTAGCGGTGTGCAATAGCAGCAAGGCACAGAACACCTGCAATGGAGCTTGGATGCTCAGACAGCATTTAATCGACCATTCCTGGAACAAACATGAATAGAAACAGGACTTGGAGAAAAAGTTGCTGCTTGGAGTAATACACTGTATTACTCCATCTGTTTGAGAAAGTGGGTACAGAAGTTGGATCACAGAAGGTCTCAGCACAATTAACCTACTATTTAAGGGAAGAGAGCTTAAGTAATTTACCCAGCTTCAGTCCAACTCTTCATACTGGAGACCTCTTCTTGGATGTCTGCACTGTGATGGTTACTGGATCCTGTTGCTGTGGTCTGCTCTTACATCCACTAGCCACTGAACAATGCTGTTATAGGTTGTGTCTTCTCCCCTTCTCCATCTCTAGCCTTGGTGGGACTTTTCTCATATTGTTCCCCTGCCACTAAGAGTACACCTCGGACAGTTTATTCTCTTGCCTTCTATCTGTCTGATATACCTTATCAAGTGGTGACCAAGGCTGTGAGTCTTTGCTTGGCAGATTCTTAGGTATCCCTTTTTTGATCACACTTAGCCAACTTTCAGTGCTTCCCTGGAACTTCCCTCCATGCTAATATACGGGGCTACTGCTCCTTGTGGTTGTTCATTTTGTAGCCAAGCATCTCAGTGATCACTGCTGCTGTGATCAGCTGATTCGTTTTGGAGATGGTTGCAGTAGGGATTGTCTGTAATGCTTTGTTCACATCTTTTAGTAGACCCTCACAGGGTACTTGGATAAAACTTTATTAATCCCTCGGGTAGGTTCCTCCGGGAAATTCAGTTTCCAGTAGCAGAACACTGACAGAAATTTGCATAGTAAAAAAAATTAAATTAAAAATAAAGAGGGGAAAACCCAGCGTGTCATAAATAACACATATTAACCCTTTCTGAGATGGATACAAATATAGGAACATATCAGCCGTCTTTAAGCCTCTGGAAAGTACGACATCTGAGATTGAAGAAAGTGTCTAATCTGAAGTTCTCTGAAAAAATTTGTGCGCAGGAGAGAGAGTTTCATAAAAGATACAAAGCACCTAATGCCCCTACTGCACCAATCCTGAAACACAGAATCGCTTAAGGATGGTTGAAAAACATAATTTGGTGCGACTGGACTCAAAGGAGAACAGTCAGTCTCACCAGTGTTTTTTCCTCTCAGTCCATATTCTCACAGTGTGCCACACCACCGGATTATCAAATGACTTATTTGAGGCCAAGGAAAGTGGAGATCCAAGTATTGCAAAGACAGATGTGTCTTTAACAGGAATTGGAAATTAAACCAAAATATGGTCCAGCATATATTAGATGCCCAATAGTAATACCGGAAATTATGCTTAGACTTTTGGAGACCAGAGTTTTTCACTCAAGGGTGTTTGCCCTTCCATGTGTAAAAAATTAAATTAAATTAAAAATTAAAAAGGCGTGGAACTGTTGCAGTTTTTACGGTGTATTCAGTTCACTTTTGTGCAAGTTCAGCTTGCATCCTGAAAACATACTGAGTAAAAATGCAATGTTTAAACAATACAAAAAAAAAAACAACAAACCACTGCTGCCCTGCACTGTTTGATGTGTGAGAACATCCTCTTCCTTTTAGCACGGTGGTTTACACCTTAATATTCCGCCTAACTAGTCTACAGCACTACCCAACCTCGACAGAGATTCGTGCATAGATAGAGTCCACATATACAATAGGGTAAGGTTCTCTTGCAAACACAAATGAAACCAGCCGAGGCCTCTGTGCCTCCTAAAACGTTACTATTAGAATCAGATCATTCCCACCCCTCCATACTCACTACTCTATAATCACCCCCACTACTTTTCCCCCAGCCGATGACGGCTGCCAAAAGGAAAAGCAGCGAGCTCACCAAAACACATCCTACCTTATTCAAAAAGAGAAAACAAAAATTCAAGCTCCCATATTCTATGGAATATATTCATAATTAAACCTTTAAGCTTCTGGTTAGATATGGCTGTGCCTTCAACCATATCAGAACAGAACATGTTACCAGATACACAGAGTGTTGAAAAGTGAGAAAGAAAAGAGTAAAATAAAAGCGGTACCAATACGTGCATGTATGTATACAAATATGCAGAGTGCTGACATGAGCAAATACTTAAAACCACTGCTGAACAGTCTTCCCGTAACCATAGCAGCCAGGTATCTGTGCAGCATCTGTGAGTCTAGTCTCCTGCATACTGCAGCAAAGGATAACGTGACTGAGGTAGTTAATAACGTAACATAGATGCTCAGGATGATACAAATACAGTGGATAGGTTGTCCACATAATCCCTCGCATCAGCGGCTGAGCGAAGCCATCCCTTCTCTCTGCTGGTAATGATATTGCAACTTCCCTCTCCGCCGAGCCTCACGGATCAGAAGGTCCTTTATCTGATAGCGATAAAGGCGAATGATTACAGGCCATGGCCTCTGACCTAAGTTTGGCTTAGCGACAGGTGAACGATGGGCTCTGCACCCACCTTCGATGGATTCCACCAGTGTTCTGTCGGCTTTCCAGGTCATTAACGCTAGCCACC
Source organism: Coptodon rendalli (assembly GCA_015108555.1). NCBI lineage: Eukaryota > Metazoa > Chordata > Actinopteri > Cichliformes > Cichlidae > Coptodon > Coptodon rendalli. Next base: position 1,252 of record VUQP01049120.1, on the reverse strand, counting down.
AGTTTAGCATTGCTTTCACTAAAACTGGAACAGACATCCTCTTAATTCTCTAACCAGCTAACTTCTATACAAGTATAGAAGTGTGACGCTTATGTTCTGAATAAAAGAGAATGAGTGGAAAAGTCGAGAGGAGCAACTGTCTCCTCGTCCTATCACATCCCTGCCAAACCACGAGTCCTGCTCACCTCATATGAACCTTTTTAGAAGTGTACTAAATTCTTGGTCTGTGTACTGTGAAAGCTTATTTTAACTTTCAGTTTTGAGTAAAAAGAGTAACTGTTTCCATTCATACTTTAAAATGTTGTATTATTTTCTAGCCTTCCTGTTTTTGTTCACTCCCATATATCATTCTGTCTGCTGTCTAATTAGAGAACTTTGCTGAGTCAGACTACCATAGGCTGGCTTTGAAGGAGTTGGAGGCCTGTCCAGTTGCCATGGAAAGCCTGGGGGCGCCACCTTTAAAGGTCCACAACATCCATCTGACTGACAGATACAACCATGTAGATAAGCACACTGCACAGGTACTGTCCTTTAGGAGGTCAAGTGTGCCAATAACACAGACAACCAATATGCTGTCATCTCTGACTTCTTTCTTTTCTAGTTTGGCATGGGCAGCTAAACTGGTTTTCCTTCTGCGTATAATTAAAGTCTTTGCTTGCAAGTAGCTTTTTAAAAAATATTTAGATGTATAGAAAATTGGTGTAGAATCCACATAGTGAGCAAATGTAAATCACAAACTCAATCATATTGCAAAGAACTCTGAATATATTGAATACTGAGTGTAAATTGCTTTGCAGATAAAGATTCCTGTGACAGGGATTAAAAGCGGAGGCTATCTGTACACGTCTTCACTGAGAGATCCCAACACAAACAGGTGAGACAGTTGTGCCAGAAATGAACTGCTGCTGCTGATGAATTTGTATTCAGTCTATTTTGACATAGTGATGTGACTGACGGGCGCCAGTTTAGCTCAGTAGGTGAGCAGAGTTACGGTGCCATGCAACATGACTGACATGCAGACGCCGCCATTCTTGATCGGCATATTAGATTTTATTGTGTTGGTGTTGCTGCATAACCAGGACAGCAGTTTGTCCTGAGCTCAAAATACATGTGTGTGTGTGTGTGTGTGTGTGTGTGTGTGTGTGTGTGTGTGTGTGTGTGTGTCATAGTACGTGTGTGTGTGTGTGTGTGTGGTGTCATAGTACGTGTGTGTGTGTGTGTGTGTGGTGTCATAGTACGTGTGTGTGTGTGT
>VUQP01049119.1:0-30985 GCA_015108555.1 Coptodon rendalli | reverse complement strand
ATATGTAGAGAAATGAGTGACACAGTATACAAGTTTTTTTTTAATTTCTAAATTGTTGGGAATTTTCTGCTCATCACTTAAGAGAAGTTCTATAAAATCGTAGACAATAATCATTATGCTGAGACAGTGAAGTTATTTAAAACGTTGTATCACCTGCCTGAGGTGAAGATAGCACAGACCTCAGAGTTTCTTTATATTTTCCTCCTCAGGGTCTCCTGGGACAGAAGGAGGAGTTTCTGCTGTTTGCATCTCTGTTTGAAGTCACAATGATGGAACCATCTGTAGGAACCAAACCAATAACCTTTGAACTCTCCATAGGTAAATGTGGTGGTCAGTTTGCAGGATATGGGAACTGCTGGTTTTGTCACTGTGGGTCAACAGTTAGATATTATTTTCACTGATAGTTTATCTGATTATTATTTTCTTAGTAAATTGTTGATATCAGAGATTGAGTCAAATCCTGTAAATTGATAGTTAGACAAACCTTCTGTGGTTGTGAGGAAGAACCCACAGGTTGCAGTGCACGCTCTAGTTTTGGGTGCCTGGGGCTCAAATTTCACATTTTATTTGCAACGGTGAACCCTTGAACTCCAGGTACTGATGTGTTTTTCACAGGGAATTATGGGAAAGCAGTACAGGTTAGGAAGTCAAAGAAGAAGCAGAGCAAGGAGGATCTGAGAAGGAGCAGGGAAGAGCTGAGGAGCAGCAGAGAGGATCTGAGCGAGGAGACTCGGAATCTGCTGGATTCAGAGGACGAGCTGGACCGAGAGGAGGTTCAAAGTCCTGGACCTGAGAACAGATCTGTGTCTGCTGTCATGAGGCCCCAACCCACCGAGTACAGCAGGTAACCTCTGCCCCCTTTAGATTACTAGGACACGGTTCATCACAATTTTCTAACCTTAACTTAAGGTAACTTAAGAACATCCAAGATGATTTCTGTTTGGAAAAAGTCTTCCTATCGTTTGTCCATCCCTGGGCAGAAGCTCTGCATTAGACAGCTTTCTGCAGAAATAAATTAATCACATTGTGATGACGCTTCTGATAAATATTGTAGAGTTCATTCTTCAAATACTATAACCCATGCAGCACATTAACTGAATTAACCAATGAACAGTGTTGATAGAAGATGTATGTGACCTATGTAATTCTCTGTCATCTCACGTCTTCAAATGATAACCCCGTGTCTTTTCCAATACTTCGATTGCCTGTATAAGGAGATTTTTTATATGTGACCCTAACATGACTTTCATTATGTCTTTTGGCCTCTAAGGTCTTTCCAGTGTCTCCAACTTCATCCCCCATTAGTGAAATCGAAGCCTTGTTTGTTTGTCTGGAGTCAGTTTGAAGACCACAGCTTTCGTCTCTATCAGGCTAACTGGCTGAGCAAGATGGCAGACAGGCTGGTGAGACTCGATGGATTTCCAATTTCAAAAATGAAATAATGTATGTTAAGTTATGCATACAGTGCCATCCGTGCTCTTTCTACTTTTAGGAGATTGGTCTCGATGAGGTGGAAAAACTTTTGAGGAGGCCGAGGAGTAAAGCGAAGCAGCGACTGAACGAGGTGCTGCTGGAGCTCGTGGTCTCCTGCAAGTCAGTGTCCTCCATCTGAAAGCTGTATTAGAAATGATTCAGTTTAGTTTGTTCTGATCTGATTTTATTAGTCTTTTGGTCTTTTCACTTTTCTAATGTTCTCCCTTCTTTCTCTCTGCAGACAGTTCAGTGCTTTCTCTGAAAAGAGATCTCAGTCACGTCCCAACAACCTCGATAAATGCAGAAGGAACTTCATCAAGAAGAGTTTGGTGAGTCTGTTCTCATGTCCTTCCTTTACCCATCACCATCTACCTGCCTGTTTCTCTCTGGCTGATTTAATGTCTTACTTTGTCCAGATCCTGCTGGCCAGGCAAGCAGTCAGGGCCAGGCGAAGGATTACAAGACGGACTGCCAAACAGCGGCTAATGGAGAGCAAGAGACTCCTCAAGAAGCTCCGCCTACTGGCTGTAGAGGTCAGAGTTCAAAGAGTGTCACTGATAGTCACCAAAAAGATGTTAAAATCGCTTTGTGTACAATATGTTGCAAGTCTGACATCTACTGCCCACGCTGTGCTCTCTTCAGCCCCAGAGTACCATCCCAGATGCTTTCATATGGCTATTGAGTGGAAACAAGCGACTAGCTTACGTCAGGATCCCGGCCTACTCCATCCTGTTCTCATTGGTGGAGGAGCAGAGGGGGCGGGACTGTGGCAAAGTCAGCACTCTTTACATGAAGGTAACCATTTAGTCTCTAGTCATCAGTGAAACCCATGATAATTTGCTTTAGTTAAATCCAGCACTGGTAATACCACTAGGGGCAGTTTGTTTTGAAATAAAGTCAACAGAAAAAAACTAAATGAAACCACACAAATCTGTCAAAACTTAAACAAAATATTAACAATATAGGTACGCTAAAAAATAAAATAGCAATGATAACATGACAGTAATAATTATGACAAGTCAAAGAATTTTTGTAGAGGTCCATTCTCACAACGGATGAATAAAGTTTGTTTTTACAAACAGGTAAAGCACAACAGTGATCTGATAACAACACAGATAATTCACCTCCTCTCATGGTCACGCTCTAAAGTCACTGATGTTTCCCATTTCATCACATTTATCTGTCTGTCCTTTTAGTCTCCGGGAGGTCCAGCAAGTGAGATCTTTGTGAAACTTGAGGTCTACCTGTGGCTTGGTCTTACCAAGTACAGCAAAGAGGTCATCAGTTGCCTGCCTGAGGACTTTGTGCCAGTTTATGAAGAGGACATGGGAGAAGGGGAGGAGCAGAGGGGGCTTGTTGATACGGGTGGAAGGAGGAAGCTTCCTCTTGGACTGTCCTGCCAAGGTGAGTCAGCTGAAACGTCTGTATGTTGGTGGAAGCTTAGCATCCAGGTGAAAAAAAATTGTCTTATTAGAGAACTAGAGTTTGCAAACATTTAAAGTTCCCTACAATAAATGGATACATTTGTACTTCTACATAAAAGCCTTGTAGTTTCTTTTATTTTGACTTGTTGATCGTACAGTTTCAGCTGTTTGGTTCATGTTGGTTTGGTTCTCTCTCTACAGACCGCAGGTACTACCAGCTACGATGTCACCTCTACCAGGGGCGTGGCTTGATGGCTGCAGATGATGATGGCCTGTCAGACCCCTTTGCCAGGGTGGTCTTCACCACTCACTGCCAGGTCACAAGGGTAGGTACAACAGGTTTAACAGTTGTAAGTGCAATGTTTCAAACGTTACACATTTGAAACATTGAATCAGCAAAATAAAGTAATCGTTGAGGCTAAAATGAGCTAAAGTGAGAATTAAGGGTGACAAAAAAAAGATAATCATTATTGGGTCTCTCCTTACATTTACCTGCCACTAAAGTCATCTGTTGGTCTTTTTTTTAACATACTATCATGGGATCTTTTATTAGACCTCGTAAACTTTGCACCTGTCATCCTGATGCCCACAGAAGTGGTGACACACTGTTTTTGATATGTACAGATGTTGCCAGACACACTCTCTCCTGCCTGGTGTGAGTGCTTGGTGTTCGACAGAGTTCTGCTAGAGGGAACGAGAGAGGATCTCCAACAGGATCCACCCCTCATCATCATCAACATCTACGACTATGATGCTGTGGTAATGCTATTTTTTTCGTTATTATATTATTATAAAATGTTATTATAAAATAATGCGCTTCATTTTTAAAAAATAGAAAATATTATCTCACACTTAGTGAGAACTTTTGTTTATAAGTTTATAACGGATTCATATACTAATTTCCAGCTCCACATATATATACTTGGACTGTACTAAAGTAGCTTTGCATGATAAACAGTTCAAAATAAGTGTTATTTCTCTTATATTTCACCTTGTTGGAGCCCCCCAGCTCATCTGCTGTCTGACACAAATCTTCCCTCTCACTTAAAGCCACTTTTATACTGCTTGTCTGCTTGTCTCATAAACAGAAGAGTGATAGCTTTTGTCCAAGAGTAGACAAAACTGTTTGACATTAGGCACTTATGGCAGCCCAAAGTTGAGCTTTTAGCTCACAGGGATTAAGTTCTAAAAACTTTGATGTCTGTAACTGGAACATCCAACACTGTGTCAGTATTTAAAATAAGGACAGACATAACAGGTATCCTTTAGCAATCTAGCAGGTGAGAGCTAAACGTGTTTCTGCAGTTGTAATCAGAACTGAACAGCTTTCATAAGTGTTTTTTTAATGAATGGAAACAACAAATTTTCCATGTTTAGACTCTAAGTGGCTCACTGTCATTTTTGCACAGTGAATACCATTTGATTTATCCAGAGGAAGAAGGTGGAAGAGGACCTGTTAGGGTGGAGGTATACACTGCAGAAGAGGCATGAAAGTCAGTAGAAGCGAGAAAGAATATATGTGGAAAGGTGAAGATGGAATGAGTAAAGGTAGTGACGATGAATGGCTTTAAAAGGAGTCAATGATCCAAAACAATGAAGAGAGCACAAGCAGGGTGGAGTGGGTCGAGTAAGTGTCAGGGGTGATTTGTTACACAAGGACAGCAGCAAGAGTGAAAGGAAAGGTTTACAAGATGGTAGTGAGAACCGTGCTATCATGTTGGAAATGATAGCACCGGCTGGTAGAGAGAGGAAGACGCTACGGACAGGGTGAGATGGAGGAAGATGTTATGGGAGCAGGCTTTTTTGTAATGAAATGTTTCAGTATTTGCCAAATCGTCGATTTATTATTGATGTCATAATAGCTCATGTGTGTGTGTGTGTGTGTGTGTGTGTGTGTGTGTGTGTGTGTGTGTGTGTGTGTGTGCAGGGTGGTCCGAAGCCTCTGGGTCGAGCTTTTGCTGAGCCCGAGTTTAAAACCGTGGAGCAGTTGTATGAAAAGCCCCGCCTCCGTTTCTTTGATGTTAACATGGGGAGGGTCTCCGCTGGAGAGCTGCTGGCTGCCTTTGAACTCATCGAGTTGGACTACTCTGGGTTTGGAGAGGTAACGACTGTCAGCCAGTCCCAATCTTAAAAAAAGTAAAGTTCATAATTAAAGCGAGGAATCTGGAGTAACAGTCTTTTTTGTTTCTAATCTGATAGAAGATCTGATGACAAATCTCCATGAATTTGGTTAATAAAATTAAAGAGGAAAAAAGAAAACGCGGTCGCAACAACTAAGTTTAGTTTTCTTTTAAATCAGAAACTTCCTTTTACATATAGAGACACAGGTGGTACGTCTGAACTGATCAAACATAGTGAATACCAAAAACATTTCCACCTGCAGCCCACTCTTCCCAGCCACGTGGACCCGCAGGAAGTGAACTATGATGAAGAGCACAATTTTTACCTGATCCCTGAAGGAGTGCGACCTGTGCTGAAGACTTTCAGGATTGAGGTCAGGCACACATGGACGCACATAGTTTGTTGATGTGACGCAGATGCATAATGTGGACTTTTGGCTTATAGGGCGAGATCTGTGTCTTTGTTTTTGTGCGTTCAGGTGCTGTTCTGGGGTCTGCGGGACCTGAAGCGAGTGCACCTCTTTGAGGTGGAGCACCCTCAAGTGAAGATCGAGTGTGCAGGACGACAGCTGGAGTCTGAGGAGATTGAAAGCTACAAGACTAACCCAAACTTCAAAGAGGTGGTCCACTACATGGATGTAGTAAGTTATTAGTTAAGGTTACTAAAGTAAACAATTCTGGTATAAAGAAAAGCAGAATTGTACGAATTCAGAACAGGTGCAAAAATGTAACATTTCGTTTCTTGTCCTGTTTCCTCTTCCTGCCTGTGGTCTGATTAGGAGCTGCCGGAGGAGTCGTACCTGCATCCTCCTCTCACAGTATTTGTGGTAGAGCATCGAGCGTTTGGCCACCTTGCTCTGGTCGGGTCCCATGTGGTTCAGAACCTCATGGACTACGGCCCGCGTGAGGTTGCTGGGGAGCCAGAGGAGGAAGAGGAGCCCAAGCCAAAAGGTAAGACCTGCAAAATTAGTCTAATGTTGCTCTCTGAAGCTGTTTGCTGAAATGCAAGCGAGTAACTCGTACTATCATTTGTTTCCACAAGGTTTCAATAGACAGTTTTCTCAGCATCCTCCAAAAGTTTTTGTGTGTCTTTTCAGTGAAGAAGAGTTCAATGAAGATAGACCCTCTGATGTCAGTGAGGAATATGGGACTCAGCAACCTTTCAGTCAAACAGTCCAAGATTCCCATCAACCCCTTAAAGCTGGTTAATGTATGTGTGTTAATCTCTCACTCACTTTGCGCTGGGTGTTAAAAACTAGGAACTAAAAAGGTTCAGACATATTTCAAATCAAATTTCAACCATCCACATTTTAAAAATATGTTTAATGTCTTTAGGCACCCCTGAAAAAAATTAGAAATAAGGAGGAGGAGCTAGAGGAGGAGGTGCCTGAGAAGGAGGAGTTAGACTGGTGGTCGAAATACTACGCCTCACTGGAGGAGCTTGAGAAGCAGGTGAGACACTAATTTACCTGTGTACCTGTTAATTTTCCTCATGGACAAAAAGGTTAAAATGTAGATATAAATTTCAAACAGAGCCGTGGATACATGTGAGGCTTCAATAATAGTTAAAAATAACTTAAGAATCAATAAAATTATGCTTAATTAAGACTTTCAACAAGAGACCTTTTGTTTAAATAATTTCTTTACACTGAACATGTGTAAATATATGTGCTTAAGCTTATAAGAAATAAATAATCTCACTAATTAGGACATTTTTCAGTCGTCCTAATGATCTGATCCCATCTGTAGGCTGCTGATATTCTGGAGATGGAGGAACAAGCTGAAACCGGTACAGTTAAACTGCTAAATTTAGTTCAATATTTTACATTTTCCACCCACTAAAAAGATTAAATAATCTGTATTATTTTATATTATTAAATATCAACAACACATCTTCTGATTACTTTTTCCTTGTAAAAATATTATTACAAGTATTTTTTGTTTCTTTAAATCTGAATGTAGTACAGCTTTTACACAAGTACAAGGATCGTATGTTTAACAGCCAAACACATTCTGACATAAAATCTTCTAAAATATGATTTTATTCTGCAGCACTAGGTGTCCCAATCCAGAAAAAAATCACAACAGTCCAAATGTCTAAATATAAAATGTTGATAGATATATGTGTGTTTAATAAAATGTTCTTCTTTGCACAGAGGGAGTAAATCTAACCATGGCAAACATTGAAGAGGAAGAGGAGGAAGCTGTGCTTGTGGAGGCTGAGCCTCCCAAACGCAAAAAGATTGCAACACTAAAGGTGTGACTTCACAATGAATCGATCCCCGACCTGAAGCAGCTGATCCATAATCATAATCTTATGGCCACATTACTAAAAGGAGTCTTTAGGATTCTGTCAGAAAAACAATTACAAACTGTTTTGGTCCCACACTGATATGTTAACCGTGAAGTTGTGGACTTGGAGATCTCCGTTCACTTGGATTGATCCATCCATCCATCCATCCATCCATTCTCTTCCGCTTATCCAGTTCAGGGTTGCAGCGGGTTGGAGCCTATCCGAGCTGTCTTAGGGCAAGGCAACCTGTCCAGGATGTCGCCAGTCTGTCGCAGGGCTAACACATATTCAGGCAATTTCATAAAATCAAAAACTCTTTTTTGCTTTAACTGTTAATAAGGTGTCTAAACCCAAGCCCACATATTATATTTTGGCTATATTGGCTTTTAGAAAAACACAGCTGTGCATTTAAACCCTCACAACAAATACAAAATCCAGAGAACTCACTGTAGGCTTCTAGAAAAATAAAAACACAGGAACATTTGCAAAGCTTTTAGGGTTCCACAGTTGCCAACCTTTTCAATCAATCAATCAATCAATCAATCAATCAATCAATCAATCAATCAGTCAGTCAGTCAGTCAGTCAGTCAGTCAAACCTTTATTTGTCACATGCAAAGTTTGCACCTGAAGTGAAATTTGGTTAGAAATGTTAAATCAGTGGAAAGTACTAGAAGTTGTGAGTCAATCCACATAGACGTCATTGTTAAAATACTGTTAGCATAAAAAATTACATGTTTACAGCAGTTTAACAGGATTAGGATTCAACTTGTCATTACACAAGTATAAATAGAGGGTAACAAAATACAGTCAAACAAAAAAGTACAGTATCTTGGTATAATCTGGCCCTTTGAAATAACTGCAAATACAACAAAAGGACTGCATTATATTAATGCTTACAGCAATGCATTATTACAGAAAAGGCCTCTTTGAGTGATTCATGCGCAGCTGTAACTGGCATCATTCTGCAAGGCTTCACCTCTTCTTCACTGACCATTAAACTCTGGTCTGGATCAAGTTTGTGGTGGAGGTGATTGCCTTACTGAGAATTTTTAATGAATTTACCTTAAGAGTGATGTGACTTGTTGTGTGATTCAGTCCATCCAAGCAGACTGACCTCAAGTTTTGGTGAGATAAATTTTTCTTTTCTTAGTCTAGCACTAGTTGGAAGATACCCGTCTTTTGTACCTGCAGATTTTATGGGTGCAGCTTACCAGAATCATCTGATAACTTGGTACTCCAGCTTTTTAAATTTGGCCACTTCTGCCGTCCCTACCAAAACAGGATGTGGATGGCTGTTTTTCTCGGGAGCACTGTAGCTTCAGTTGTTTTGGGTGCGACTATTTTCTGAGTTGAGTTTTTTCCGCAGCCTTGATGCCGATGAGTGACGACAGAGCAGATTTGGAGCTGGGGTAGACTTTCAGACATTTTTCTCTCTGTGTTGTGTGTTTGTGTGTGTTCAGCTGTATGGAGGCGATCTGGAGTCAGAATTCAGTCAATTTCAGGACTGGCTGCGGGTTTTCCCTGTGTATAAAGGTCGAGCAAGCGGTGAGGATGATGAGGAGGATGAAGAGGCGAGGCTGATGGGAAAATACAAGGTAATGTATACAGAGCTGTCTGTGTATTATTCTGGTAAATAGTGTTTATTATGTACTTCTCTCTCTCCCTAGGGTTCCTTCCTGGTTTATCCAATTGAACCAGAAGACACTGAAGACACCAGCTGTCAGATCATCAAAGGAATCCCCAGAAACTCACCAGTTAAAGTCTTAGTCCGAGTCTACATTATCAAGGTCCTTCTTGCTTACACAAACAGCTTTGTGCATTAGATAACCAAATTCACATTCTTGCCTGCAGCTGCATTGCACTGGGTCGATATCTGTTTGGACCCAATTGATGTTTATTTCCTGCTGTCTGTTTGTTGCCTGCAGGCCACCAGCCTGGCTCCCACAGACCCAAATGGTAAGGCAGACCCTTACCTCGTGATCCAAGTGGGCGAGCAGAATATGGACACCAAAGATCGATACATCCCCAAACAGCTCAATCCAATATTTGGAGAGTCAGTACCATAGTTATTATGGTTTTATTTTTTATTTTTTGCTTTTTTGTGGAACTGCTTGTTTTATTACTGTTAGTGTTAGTATTGCGGGGGTTTTTTACTATAATGTGTAACATTGTCTAATTGAACTTGTCTGAAGTTCTTGAATCTTAAAAAAGCCTGAAACTGACATCCCATAAACATTTGCACCAAAGCCTCCTCAGACCAGTTTTGTTGGAAAATTTAAGTTAACAAAGAATAAAATTGCACAACTTTGAGTTGTTTTTATTTAACTCGAGTTGTTTGATGTGTGTCAGTCTAGCTGTATTTGATTTTTTGTTTACCTGCCTATATGTCTCACTGTCTGTCTGTCTGTCTGACTGACTCTGTATCTCAGGGTATTTGAACTCACAGTGTCTTTCCCACTGGAGACGGAGCTGGTTATCACAGTCATGGACCACGATCTTGTGGGGGCCGATGACCGTATCGGAGAGACACGGATTGACTTGGAGAACCGGTTCTACAGCAGCCACAGAGCCTCCTGCGGTCTGGCTCTTTACTACGACACGTTAGTACTGCAAGTCATTCAAGGCTCTGGACAATGACACTTAAAATTTAATTTTGGATACATAAAAGATTATTTTGCTTCTTACTGTATATAAACTATATCTTATTGTATCTTACTCATTGTCATTTAAACATAACAATAACTTCAGTACTCAAATGGCCTCCACAGTCCAAATGAGCACCTTTGGCATAAGATGGAACAGACGATTCACATCATGGATGAGCAGCTGACAAATCTGCAGTAACTGAGTGACACTGTCATATCAATATGGGCCAAAATCCCTTAGGAGCAATTCCAGTACCTTGTTGAAACTTTGCTATAAAGTATTCACCCTGGAACGCATGTGATTGGTGCTTTGCAACAATCTCACTAATTATAATTTTTTTCAAAGGGCTTAATGAATCAAAAAATATATCTTTTTATTGCAATATTTTATTTGCTCAGGGTTTAAAGTGTTAATATAATTCTGACAGTAGGGTCAAAACTGGTACTAGCAATGTCTACTTGATGAAGTGGCTGGTGAGTGTATATGCTTTGTCTTTGAGTCTTCATAAATGTCTCTCTGCATGTTTCTCACTCCAGTGATGGTTACAATATGTGGCGGGATGCAAAGAAGCCGTCAACTATCTTAAATGAGCACTGCAGGAAGTACGGCATCCCGTCTCCTGAGTACAGGCCATCTGAAGTCAAAGTCCTCAACAAGATCTTCAAAGTACCACCAGACGCGATACCTGAAGGTAAGACAGAAAGAAAAGGAGAGACAGGTAGGTTGCGATTCAGCTAGATCTAAATAGACTTTAGTACTAAGTGAAGCAGTGCTTACTCTGAAGCCAAAGTAAACAGTGCATAATTGTAATAAAAATATCACATACAGTACAACATCATATTGTTCCATCTAGCAGCTCTGGAACTGCACTATAATCATTTTTCATACTTTATTTCTGCTGCTCGTCTCATACAGCAGCCTCCAGCTCTCATAATACTAATAACAGTAATGGTAATAACAGCTCTAACAACACTGCTGCTGCTGCTGTTATTGTTATTAGACCTGCTGAAGAAGAACCAGCGGTCTCCAGAGGAGGAGGCAGAGATACAGGAGCATGCAGCCCTGAGTGTGCTGCACCGCTGGGGTGAAATGAACGAATTCATTGCTGGCGTTGTTCCTCTGGTACCCGAGCACGTGGAAATCCGGTCTCTGATGAACCAGGACAATCCTGGACTGCCACAGGTAACCATACCACAGCATTAAGGACAACACACTGCTACAGGTGCAAATAAGTACATTCAACTCTGCGTGTGTGTGTGTTGCAGGGCTATCTTCATATGTGGGTGGACATGTTTCCCACTGACATCCCAGCTCCGCCCCCCATTGACATAAAGCCCCGCCTACCTGAACAATATGAGCTGCGTGTGATCATCTGGAACACTGATGATGTGTTTCTGGATGACGTGAACCCGTTCACAGGCGACCCGTCCTCTGACATCTATGTGAAAGGGTTAGACACACAGACACACACACACTCTAACTTGGTCTGCTCAGTCATCTTGATGGGCTTACCTCTGTGTTCCTGCTTAGCCTTTGGGGATCATTGTTCTGTTGTATTCCCTGTGCAGCTGGATAAAAGGACTGGAAGGAGACAAGCAGGAGACTGATGTTCACTTCAACTCTCTGACTGGAGAAGGAAACTTTAACTGGAGATTTGTCTTCCGCTTTGACTACCTTCCTACTGAGGTACACACATATTTTGGTGATGTCTGGACCTTTTGATGTCAATTAACCTTTGCTCTTATGTCTCTAGGGCTACGACCAGATAACTAATAAGTCTATAAAAATGTTCAAAATATCATCCTTGAATCTTTGCATAAAGTAGAAAAGCAGAAAACTCCTTTTTCAGAATCAGTAAACATAAGTAAATGCGCTCTTTCTCAGAAGATGAATCATCTTGACTCTTATGTTCTTTCCTTTGGTGCTGCCCAGAAAACACATTTTAGTTTAAAAAAAAATATTAAAGTACAACTTCAGTTATTTATAAAGCATGAAATCACAAAAATAGCCAGGATATTTGTTTTGTACGGTAAAGATCCTAGAAGATGACATAACCAAACCTCAGTGATCCAAGTATCCAAATGTATGAGGAAGGACCTCGCAAGAGTGGGGAGGAAAAACTCCCTTCTAACAAGAAGAAATCCCAGGGGTTGAAGTGAAGGCTGTCATCTGCTACGATGAGTTGGAGTGAGGGTAAAAAAAGAGATCAAAGAGGAGAAAAAACTACTAGACGGAGATGCTGATCTTCTTGTGGCTCTAGTGGATGCTAGCATGTCTCATAGTGAGCCTCAGTACTTAGTAGTATACGATGCACCTTATGTACTTAGCTGTCTACCATGTAAATTTCAGGGGGTAGTGCCTCAGCCTGAACACAGCATGTTGGGTATTTACAGAACTGATGTTTGCTGTGATTGCTTTTGTAAACATTTGAGCTTCTGACCAGAAATACTACGGAGTTTCTCTATAGTTAAGACAGCAATTAAACAAACAACCAACAGTGTCACAATACATAAAATATATGTGTTTCTATCCATTAGTTATTTCACATAGTTATGTAGAGGTACTAGAAAATGACTGGAGACGTATCATGTTTGTTAAAAATACATCTTCTCCTTCTGTAGAAAGAGGTGGTGTACAAGAAGAAGGAGTCCATCTTCTCTCTGGAGGAATCAGAGTTTCGTCAGCCGGCTGTTCTGACTCTGCAGGTCTGGGACTACGATCGCATCGCTGCCAATGACTTCCTGGGTGAGGCACACAGGCTTAACAACACTGTCAATTAGGAAATGCTTAATAGCCCTTAAAAGAATTATTAGACCACCACCCAATGTATGGTTTATACCACAGCTGCCCTAAAGTAACAATCTTGGCAATTAACAAATGAATGTTTTTATGTTTCTGTAATAGTTATTTCAGCTTTATTCAACTCACAGCTGAGCTGTTATTTTTCCATCCACTGTTTAGAATGTGTCAGAAGATTAAAGAGTCATTACCCCAGACTCTTCCACCCAGTCATCCCTCTTTTATGCTTCATCTGTTAGGTGCAATAGAGTTGCGGCTCAGCGACATGGTGCGACCGGCGAAGTCATCCGGTAAGTGTACGATTTCGATGGCGAAGGATCGGGCCAGCCCTCGATTCTCGATCTTTCGTGCCAAGAAGATGAAGGGCTGGTGGCCCCTGACTCGTCCAAAGACCGCCGAGGACTTTGAGAGGGAGGAGAAGGAGAAGGAGGAAGCCAAAAAGAAGGGACGCAAAAAGAAAAAGAAGAACAAAGACAAGAGGAGCAAGTTGAGAGAGGAGGACATCCAGTACACTGACAGCATGGGCAACACTTTCCTGTTAATGGTACAACAATACATCTGAATCACTTGTTAGTGTGGAAAGAAGTTCAAGAAGCAGTAACTACATATTTAGTTAAATTACAGAACATCTGTGTCTGTTGGCACAAGAAGAGAAATTTAAACAGGGTTTTTAATTCTGCAGCAACAAAAGCTTTTTTTCACTTTTGGTCTTCTGCTGTTTGAGTTTATAATGACAAATGGAGAAATTATGAATTTTATTTAACACAAACTTGTCTCTATGAAGGGAAAAGTGGAGGCGGAGCTTCAGCTGGTGACATTGGAGCAGGCGGAGGCCAACCCTGTGGGTCGGGCACGCAAGGAGCCAGAGCCTCTGGACAAACCAAAGTACTGCATGCACTACCACATACACACTACAACTCTTTTCTTTTTTTTTTCAAGTTAATATATTTATACACTTGAATACTCTCTTATAACTGTCTTTAACTTCCTTTGTTTCATCTATAAATCTCCCTGATTAATGTAACTAAAACCATTTTCTTTTTTTTGACTGATCTCTTTAGTGGTTGCTACAGCGGCTCATTTGCCTCCATCCCCGCTATCTCCAGCATCTTCCTCTTTCCAGCTAATCCTCTGCATGTCCTCTTTTACTACTCCAAGAACCTTCTCTGTAGTCTTCTTCTTTTCCTCCTGCTTGGCAGCTCCATATTGAGCATGCTTTATCAAGTATATCCACTCTCCCTCCTTTGCACATGTCCAAACCATCTCAGTCTTGTGTCTCTAACTTTGTCTCCAAACTGCACAGCCTGATCTGTTTCTTTGATGTACTAATTTTGTAATCCTGTCGTTTCTGGTCACTAGCAGGGAGAGTTTATTTTGTGGTAAAACACTGATGTTTTAAATATGGTGTGACCCGGCCTGTAGCCTTCCACAGCCCAGGTGTGAACACATAAACTGTCTTCTGTTGTCTCTCCAGTCGTCCCACCACCAGCTTTGCCTGGTTCGTCAACCCGATGAAGACCTTCGTCTTCCTCATCTGGAAGAAATACAAGAAGTATATCATTGCTCTGGTTATCATCACCATCCTCACGCTTTTCATCGTCCTCATAGTCTACACAATGCCACAGCAAATCAGCTCTCTCATCATCAAGGGGTAAAGAAATGGATGGCTGGTTGTTGACCTGACCTGGCCCAGCGTCCTTTTTATTCCTCGCGTTTATGTACCTAATCTGTATAACAGGTGATTTAATGTATTTATCCTGACTGCACTACATAATCAAGGAGATGTTTTACGTTTGGATAAATCCATCCTCAGAGGAAATTAAATCTCTTTCCTCAGTTTGAAACCACACTGATTTTATTTACATGTATTTTATGAACTGTAAAACTTGCGGTAACCTGATGTAACAAATAAGTATGTATATTAAAATAAAACACTTTTCTATTCATTGTAATACGTCTAATATTGTGTATTATGCATAGTTAGGTTTATATTGGTGTTTTTATTTGAAGGTGAGTCAAATAAGTACATAACCTTCTGGCATTTAGCAGTGAAGTCACATACTGCAGAAAGATGCAATGATCCTACTCCATGAAATAGAGCCCATTCTTGCTGTGGGGCATATTTGAAGCTAATAAAGCTGCAAAAGTTCTTATTTTCCGGGGATTATATACTAATTAAAATAAATTATGAATACTATAAGTTATTTTTGCAAATAGATCCTCCTAAATCCTGGACACTGGGTCCTTAAATCTAAATATAGTGAAAGTTACTCCCATTTTCAAAGTATTGTCACTGAATTCTCGATCAGGTGTGCTAATTGTAGTGGGATCAGTGTCACAGCAGCACTGAGAGCTATACGATTTCTCAGTAACTGAAAGACAAAGCAATTTGCACCAAAACAATCTGAATTGAATATCAGCTACAACAGATTCCTTACATAACGGATGGTTCTATTTCTGTGCAGCATTAAGCAATCTGTTTATGTCAAAGACAATGGCTCAGAACAAGAGTATAATTGCTGCTACATCAGCATCCAGCATCTACTATACAGTAATATATGCAATGTAGTCCTATATACACAGAACATATAGCATGCTATGTAACAGTGGTCTCATACATTAGGCCTTCTACATAATGTAATAGAAGAAAGAGATTTAAAGCTGCAATAATGCTGAAGGAAATCACCAACAGGAAAGTTAATTTCGTGAATGTTAGTGTATTTGGGTTGAGCTGTAAACTTTTGACTTTGATAAATTTTTAAGTGTATCTGCCACTTCCTGTTTTTGCTCCTGGCAGATCACCCAAATAAGGAAATAAAAAAAATATAAAAGCTGAATCTGCAGTTCAGGAATTTAGTGCTTGGTTCTCCAGATATTTTTCCAAAATATCTGACTCTATAGACAGCTAAAACAACATTGTAAGGATTTGTCAGTGCTGATTTCTGATCTCTGCTTAAGTAATTTCTCTGTTCTGTCATTGTGCCTATTAACAGCTATCACAGTGGAAAATTCAAGTTTTTTTATTCTGTAGAAAGGTGAGAAAGCACATGATTAGGAAGTGAGATGCCACGTCTCTCCTCACTGTGGTTATGCAGAATTAAAACCACAGTTTCTTCCCTTCACAAATAAGTTGTGAAATTAGATTAACTCATTCAAAATTAATTGGCTGGGATTTGAACTGCAGGGACAGAAATAAGACTGCCTCTGTGTAGAAGTTCTTGCACTGAAATTATAGAGCACTCATTATTTCTATCTTAATGACTAATTTAGTCTGGTGTAGGAGGACTTTGCTACATCTTCATTTAAAAAGACGTACTGTTTTCTAGCTTGACTATCATATTTTCTTGGAAAAGGGCTCAATATCACACCCAACTTTAACAGTGGGACATTTTATTATCCCATATCTAAAACAGGCATCAAAGAACTTTGGATGTTTCCTCGTTTGTTAGGGGCATTTAAGTAATACGCTGCACTCAGCTGTCAGACTTCATTCTTATCTTCTGTCAGAACAACAGGAAGTTGGAAGTAGCTTGTTTATAGCGGTCTGCTCTGATTGTTTCCCCTAAAACTATGATAATGATGGTTGATGCCAAGACAAACTTTGGCTTTTTGCCTCAGACACTACAAAGGAAATTATGTCAGAAGATGAATATGAGGCTCAGGCAATACGAATAATTGGTGCATTGCTGTCGGCTGTTTTTCTTCATATTAGTAACTCTCCAGGGTGACGCCACACAGTCGAGTGATCACTTTGGTGCTAAATAAAACATCTTAGTTATTCGATAAAGTACCAAAAGAGTACCAGAGAGGATATTCACGTTTCCTAGACAAAATCTAGTGACTCTGATAATCTTGACTTTATCTGTAGCGCCATCACATGTTCAGTCCTCTGAAAAACTAAGTACACCCTGACTGCTTCCATATGAATTAAAAGGATAAGTAGCAAGCAAGTGCTGCTAATTAAAATGCACTTGATTAATTGATGTTTAGGAATTTTGCCAATCTTTGTAAAAGCAGACGTTTGCTGGTCTGAAGCATTCAGCTCCGTCTCAACACAAAACCACAAACTTTCCAGGAGTGGACGTCCCAGCAAACCCACCCAAGTTCAGACCATGTAACACTGAGAGGGGAAAAAACAAAACAAAAACAAAAAACACCCAAGTGCTACATCTCAGACTCTACAGGCTATTAAATCTTAAAGTTCACGGCAGTACAGTTAGAGAAAGTATAACTTGTTTGAAAGGCTTACTAGCAAAAAGCTTCCACTCTGTAAAAAGAACATGGTGGCATCTGAACAAACCACATGAGCTCTTGAACATTATCCTTGGACAGACAGGACCAAACAAGACGTGTTTGATGACAATAAACCCCTGCACACCAACAAATCTACAGCAGAATGACTGAATAAATAAATAAGTGAAGGCGTTGTATTAGTCCAGTCAAAGTCCATTCGGGCAGGATCTTTAGAGAAGTGCATGAATGAATTGCAAACGTCAGTGAACTGAGGCGACAGTGTAAAGAAGAGTGGACCAAAGTTCCTGCACAACAAGAAAGACCGATAAAGTCATACAAAAAAAACTTCAAGTTATTGCTGCTAAATTATGGGTCGTAGGCTACTTAGTTTTTCACAGAACTGGAGCGAGTCCAATGGACCTTAACTTTTAATATGCCTGTATATACCCTATGGATCCACTGGTGCAACAGATCCAATATCAGCAGATACCAATATGTCTGATAACATTATATCAGCGAATAAGATGACACATACTTACGTCATTAGACACAACTGAACTGTGCTGTCGCATCGGTTTTCACTGGCTAAATGTTCAAAAAACGTGGGAAGAAGTTGTTTTTTAAAAAATTATTTTTATAAAGATTTTTTGGGTTGGTTTGCTAAAGAAGAAAATAAAACTAAAACTATCAACCCAAATTTTTTTTTAAAAGTATTTGGATAGGTATAAGCGGCTAAACACCAGACAGCATTTATTGTTGAGTTTGTTTACATGCTGGTCCTAATTAAGCCTGCCTGCTGAAACCAATCGAATTTATTTGTTTTTTCACTGAAAACGAGTCGAAAAAAGCACAAGGTGGGATTTTCAGATTATGGGGTCTTTGAGTAGCTAATCCTGTTTTCATGGTTCCTTTTCTTTTGGAACTAACTTTAAAAAAATGGCCGTTTGTGGAAATGTAACTCCGGTTGAGTGAATTAAGCGAACAACGAGAGGACGCAGGTGTAACGAGCCGAGGTTTATTTGGAGGAGCATGCGTTTCACACTCCTCCCGGTCAGCAGTGCGCGCGGCCGCGACAGAGGGCTCCGCCGCTGTACATCGTGAACGCGCATCTCCATGCGGTTTTAATAAAGGAGCAAAAGCAGGAAAAGAAATATCTGTGACGAGAAGACATGAAGCTGCGGCTGAAGCCGAGAGCAGAAGCCGCTTTTATTGTCTCATCTGAGCCCGGAACCGGTGCCCGGCGGGTCCGGTTCTCCTCTCCTCTCCTCCGCTCTTTGTCAGCGGGTTCACACACTGAGCACACACGGGCGGGTTTGCTGGTTTTCTCTCAATGAAGACGTTCTATCGGATACCGACTCGTTACTCTTAGGACGTCAGTGAACCGGCGGCGTTTTAATCTTTTGGTTGTTTCGTGCAGAGAGGCTGGTGGGCTTTCATCTGCTGCTGGGTTTAACCACCTTTGTTTGGAGAAAAGAAGCTGATGCTGCGGTTCACTCACACTGACGGAGGAGGAATCACCCAGCAGGTCTTTAATTACCCATTTCTTTTTTTTAATCAGCCAGTTGATGCTCGTTTCTCTTACCGGGACTGTGGGAGTCTGGACGTACCACTGATGGGATCGTTTCAGCTTTTCACGCTGGATTTTTAAAGCTGTATTTTTAATTTTTGTGTGTTGTTGGTGACTCTACGTTGCGCTTGGTGTCCTCGGTCTTTTGTGTGGAACTGGTCTGTCAGTCCCGGACTGTCCTGGTTCTCTCCCGGTCCTTACCGGCCTCAGGAGCACAATGCCGGAGTGTGTGTCGGTATCAGAGTTCGTCCAGGAGGTTCAGGAGGACTGGAACTCTCCCACTACCTCCTCTTTCACCTCCAAGATGATCAGCTGCAGGAACACAGTCTACCTGCTGGAGGAGGTCAGTACTGAAAGAGGAGGGGTAGCAGGTAGGGGTAGCAGTCTGAAGATGCTTATCGTGCAGATTCAACAGGACGGGTGTAGGCTACCTGATGAATGAGATTATCCGTACACGGTAAATTGATTATTTGGCTTCTAGCCTACATTCATGGCCGGACTTAAGTGCTCAGGGTCCCCGGGGAAAATGAGCAGCTGTGGCCCCCAATCAATCCCTCATACCAACCCCTCTTTGTGTGAAATGTACAGTTTTTCTTTTTAACCATGTCTCCTACAAATTACAACATTTTTATATTATTTGCATGCGATTAACAAATCATAAAGGCCTTTGCACATTAATTGTTTATACACACTTACTGTAGATCATAAACGCTTGCAAGCATGAAACAGTTTATTCCTTTTAAAATTCTTCTTGGTACAAAAAAAAAATGTAACCGATTTAAATTTGTCTCCTTGTGAAGCACAGCACAGCCGTTCTGCTGTGTTTAGATGGTTCCCTGGTAGTCCTGCTTTGACTAATGCGTTTTAAAACCTCAAACTTGCAAAGAGAGCAAGTATCAACTTGCGTGTCAAAGTGACAGCCTTTATATCGACGATCATTGCTGTGAAGAGAGTTGGGTAAAAGAACTACGATACAGAGTGTGCGACCAGGAATGTGCAGGTCAATTTCTTCGTGATTCATGGATTTATTGCCATTGAAGGGTTTCCATTAACTAATGATAACCCCTGGTGCTTAGCGTTGTTGGCTTTTCAGCTTGCTATTCACAATTTCATTGTAAATGTCTGTGCAACTTATCCCAACCTTTTGACACAAACATAGACTCATCACCACTCCTGTTACACAGACTAATCCACATTATAACACACAGTTATGATGGTTGGACTGTTTTACCTTGATATGTCTTTTAACATTTGTTTAGTCACAGGTCTGACAACATTATGGTTTACAAAATATTATCCGTTGAGCGGCTCCAGAACTCTCGCTGCTGTGCAGCTGTTTCATTATTTTCACTAAATTTCAGGGCCATTTATGAAAGAAGTTGCAGAAAATGTTACCTCTATATAATGCTATTGCAAGAAGCTTTTGACTGTCACGACTGGGTTTCATGACGTTGACCACCAGCTCCACACTTGGTTCTATAGGAGTACAATGCAGGCCTCATACAGTTTGTTAAAATCGTAATATTTCTGTAATAGTTTTTATTTTTTAATACATATGACACAAAACATTGATCTGGGATACAGTATATGAGCTAAGCATGAATATCATCCATCCATTTTCTTCTTCTTATCTGGGTCTGGGTTGTGTGTTGTCCACACCTCCTTCACCACCAGCACTGCCTCCAGCTGTTTTCAAGGATCATACTGAAGCATTCCCAAGCCAAATGAGATGCACAAATCTCCAGGAAGGCATCCTAGTCAAATTGCCCAAACCCCTTCAGCTGTTTTATTTTAACAGCAGTGATTGAGCTTGTCGCCATTATATCGAGATCAAAGCCACTGTAGACAAATGCTGTGTAAACTGGGCAGCGTTTTGACAGGTGACAATCATTTTTACTAGTTCAGATACATTCTTAGTTACTGCGTACAGAAAAAGTAATGCATTCGTGTATTACTGTACTTTGAGGAAAGTATCAGATTCCTTATCAAAAAGCAATCCACTCAACTGTTTGCTAAATTCGCGCATTGTTTTTAGTGACTGTACTAGAGCTACATCTTCCATGTTTTACTTGGTGTTTCACAGCAATAAGGTTGCCTATTAATCAAAAACATGAATCGTCTTATTTACTGTCCAATTGCCCTTTGACCTAACATGCTTATTGGTGAAGAAATGTGATCATTTCTGTTAGACAAATACTTCAGTCACTGAAGTAAGTCCAGCTTTTGTACTTCATTCACAATCAAAGTGTTGCTGTCACTTTGAGTTTTTGGAGGAAGACACAGAATCATGCTATTGAAAATTTGTCAAAACACAAGGAGTGCAAATGGCTCTTCAAATCAGCAGATTGGTAGCATGGCTAATTAGCACAAAGCTGTTCCTTAACTACTACTCATCTTATATTTGCAGATATGTTGTTTACAGCCTTTCAGAACATCCTTGAATTAAAACAAAAAACAGACTGTATTTCATGACTAAAATACCATTCTGCAGTAACAGCAGTTTCTTTTCCATTTGTCTGCCACGACTTTCACATCACCCTTATAGTATGCAGTGTGCTTGCAGGATTTCAGAAGGAAATGCGGCACAAAATCATGAAATGTTTACATCCGAGTTTTGTCTAAACCCCCCTTTGCATGCATATTTGCAAACATTTTGGACCCTTCATCCGTAGACTCAATGGACTGAAGCTCTTTAAATATTTACATATACAGAAGTAATTTCTTGTTAAAGTGATTATAAAATGTTCTAACTTTAGACCTAATCAACTAAAGGTCTCAAACAGTTTGTAAATTTGCTCTGCTGCTGTGTGAGGTCTGAGAGTTTGAATGGGGATGCCCCTCAAGCCAGCAGGCAGCGCAATCCCCTCAACAGTGGAGCTGCTGACCCTGAGCCTGGGCTCAAAAACACTGCCCTTCTGCCCCAAACATGTACCCCCAACAGTGTCGGCATATGTTACCATGGCAACAGGTTAATCATTGTTCGTATTCACAGCTATGGTTATTTGATGATAACCAGAAGGGGCCAGAGGGATAATTATTTAAAGGATGTTCTAGCTTGCACACTGGTGCTGCGTTCAAAGGAGGCTGAAAAACTGTAAATTACAAATTTAATTTTATAATTTCTAATTATTTATCTATTTTTCTTAGAATAAACACCCATATGGTGGCATACCACCTATTTATAGTGACATTTATTTTATGTGTGCGAAGTTTTAAAGCCACGAATAATAAGCAGCATATAGACAGTCCAAGCTTGTCCAAAGATAACTTCCCAACATAGGCATAGATAAATGTTATTTCACTGTTTGACAATAAAGTAGAGCATATTAATAATGCTATGAATACCCAAAATCTGCTGCAGATAGGATCATTTGTTTAGTTCCTGTCATATTTGTTTGCATAATTATCACTCTTCTTCAATTTTAATGGCATTTATGTCAACATCTAGGTCATAAGTACACCTTTGAAAGTTGAATGTGAAAAAATCAAGCAAACCCTGAAGGTGTTTGAATGTAATTAAATGATAACATTTGAAATTTGTGGGGGTTTATTGACGTAACACAGTATTTTCAACCCTAACATTTCCAACTGCAATAATAACAAACATCAATCATCATTTCCACACTCAAGTTATAGTGTCAAAAAAAAAGTACTTAATAATCAATAAGAAGCAGCAGCGCATGAAAACTGGCAGCCTCCATCTTTCTCTTCCAAGTGACATTAGAGTCCTACGCATGGTTGCTTTACCTTTGCAGTAATGTGGATTTAATATATGGTCTGACACATTCAGAAATAATCATGTAGAAATCACTGTATAAACTATAACCTGTTAATAACTGCTGAAGGTAAAAAATTAAAATCTTCTCGAAATGGGGAGAAGAGATTTTTAGTGATCAGACGATGGTTCTCACACAGGAACTTCGCTGTCATCAAGCGATGTCATGAAGTTTGTCCTCTGTGTGTATGTTGAGTCAGCAGGTGATTTACTACCACCTCCTCTCCATGCACATGTACACACACATGCACACACTGCAGGTCCACACACTCTTTCTTAATGTGTGTATTTTTTTTCAGGTTCTGGACAGCGACAGGTTGGTGCTACAGAAGATGAAGAAAGCTGCAAAAGCCAAATACACATCAGGTCAAGGTACACACCCCAAAATATACACACACACATGCGCATCCCCGTATTGTTCCCTTTACTAACAGCATTTCTGTGTCAGAACACGTGTCTCATTTGGAGCAGTACATTAACGCGATGGAGAAGCTGTCAGTCAACTGTCACTCAAACGGAGAGACGGAGGTTGGCTCTGCCTTCTGCCGCCTGGCGGACTTTTCCAAAGAGCTCCTCTCTCCCATGAAAAACCTGGTGAGTGATAGCAACAAAACACTGCAGGGGTTAAAGGTCAGAGCAGGTGTACTTGTTAAGAGTCACAATCTCCAGTTAGTCTAAAGTGAGTTAGGAGCTCTCAGCTGGGTCTCTAAACCCTGCAAGTGTTGCTCATACACAGACCTCCCTGTGGCTTTTGTTTGGTGATGCTTTTTTGTTTAATATCAGATCATTTCTAACTATGAACTGAACCCTCTGGTACACGCTGTGTGATTCGTGGTTGACTAGTCCTTCCCAAATGTGAAAAAGCACTCTCACTTTAAACCACTCTTTAGCTGGTGTGAACAGGACTCCAAAGGGAATGTTAATGTTTCCGTTTCCTCTGGAAAAGTCCGTTTATTAAAATAAACCTCCAGCTGATGAGTTTCTACTTAAAAATCTGTAACTTCAGTTTGAAAAAACCCTTAAAATGAGTCTTTGCTCTAGTTTGAAAATATCTGCCTCCTTCCTTTACAGAAAGCCCTATGTAGAGGAGCGCATAATGAGTTAATTTACAAAATGACTGACTGACCAGCATCAGCTACATGATTAAATACAGACTTTTTGGTTATATGTTATGGCGAGTGTATTTTATTATCCATCCATTTTCTTCAGCTTATCCAAAAGGGGTTCCCGGTGTCTGGAGTCTACCCCAGGCCTGACACAGAGAAACAGACAATCATTCACACCTACAGCAAATTTAGAGCCACTAATTAACCCAACCCCATGCATGTCTTTGTGTGGGTGTGGGAGGGACCCAGAGAAAACCCACGCAGGCATAGGGAAATCATGGAAACCCCACACAGTCGATAGATTTGAACCCAAGACCTTGTTGCAGTGAGGTGACAGTGTTAACCACTGCACAGCTGTTCTCACTTGTATTCAATCAAATTAACAAATAAAATATTTAATGGTTTATGTAGTCTGTCTTTGGACAATAACTCAGTATTTGTAATTTTATCAGATTAGACTTTTACAGAAAATAAAAGAATATTTTCCTATTAAAAATCTTTGGACAGATGAAACCAAGGCTATCTTTTAACTGATAGGAATTAAATCCATATATTTTTTATGTAAGTTTGTCCAGTTATTCTGGGGTTTGAAAATGAGGTACTCATGTTTTGATTGCTTTATTTAAATCCACTGTGTTGGTGTACAGAAGCAACATTACTGTCACTGTCCGATTAAGGACCTAACTTAAGACCAAACTGTAGTTCTTATTACTATACATCTGGACAGCAGTAGCCAGTAGTGAGCTCGTGACACAACCCTTGTGTTATATGGTTTTGTGCTCTCTGTCAAGTCATAATCACCTAAACTGTCTTAATGTTTTTCATGTTAAGCAGTTCATAGTGTTACCCATGATGGCTTTGAGCAGTATTTATTTTCCCCTTTAGATAACTTATGTTTCTGTGTGTTCAGCTAAAGAGCATGCTCCACAACATCAACTTCTTCTTGGACTCTCTGGTTAAAGGAGACCTGAGGGAGGTGAAGGGGGTGAGGACATTCATTTTTGCTTACTGCATTCATACCACCTAAATAACTCGTATGAACTATAACAGTCACGAGCCGCTGGCCAGTGTTTCTGTCAACATTTCACCAGAGTTCAGTCAAAAAAATGAATCTTTATAGTCTTTTTTTACTGAGTTTAGCCTCAGGATGCTGCTGCCTGTGTTCAGTAAGGTTAATAATTCTAATTCCAGTTTCCTCCTTTGTCTCCTAGGATCTGAAAAAGCCTTTTGAAAGAGCGTGGAGGGATTATGAAAGCAGATTGTGAGCGACACTGAATTAACTTATATTTATTTGCTAGTATCTAAGACTGGAAACTTGAATATGTTTGTCTTAGGGGCAGGAAGATTTTTAAATTAAAGTCTTCAAAACTGTGTGTACAGTAAACAGGTGGAGAAGGAGAAGAGGGAGTTAGCTCGGCAGTATGGGATGGTGAGGAGTGAGGTGAGCGGAGGAGAGATCGCGGAGGAGCTGGAGAAGGAGAGACGCTCCTTCCAACTGAGCATGTGTGAGGTCAGTGACTCTTCCCCTTCATTTCCATTCTTATTTTTTTTTAAATGTGCAGCTTTCCTTCAATCGCTTCTTGTCTTTTTTCCTCAGTATCTAATTAGGGTCAATGAGATAAAGACGAAGCGAGGAGTCGACCTTCTGCAGAACCTCATCAAACACTACCATAGCCACAACAAGTAGGAGCTCACACAAACACAGCTTCGGCAAAGATACATACAGTAAACTGGAATGGTTGGATTTACTACATCTTTATGTTTGCGTTCAGTTTCCTGCAGGAGTGTGTTTCCACCACTCAGAGGCTGAAGCAGTACATGGATGAGCTCAACGGAGTCCTGACCACGGTACAAGAAGTATTAACAGCAGCAACACTAGCAGCAGCCTCCAAGTGCAGCTGGCAGACTTTTAATGATTTGCACAGAGATTAAAATTAAGTCATTTACTTTTAAAAAATTATTATTATGAAGAATACAACATACAGAATAGAGAGGGACATTACATGAAGTAAGAAATTAAGTGATTTACTCTCTTTTTGACTCTTCTTTTGAAGCCAGCCAAGAGGAACTATACTTTGCCGCTTGGTTGTGCCCTGTCTCTGCAGTCACATGATCAAAACTCATCCATTCATGCAGTAACTGATCAGCTCCAGCTCTTTACATGTGTAATAGTCCATGAGAAGTAAACTCATGATGATTCACTCCAAAATTAAAAATGGAAATTTGCTGAGTGAGATTTGGATGGTGTAAGCGCGGCAGCAGCATGTGATCCTGGATTAGCTGAGCTCTGCAGGTGAGCTGTTTGTGTGTGCAGGTGAAGCAACGTCAGGATGAGGAGAAGAGACAGCTGTGCACACTCAGAGATCAGCTGAGGCCGGTCGTTCACACGGAGCAGGTCAGAGACACAGACACATATGTGGGCTGTATCACTGTTTGGACATGCAAAATAATGAATGTGTGTCTGCACGTGTGTGTGTGCGCATGTAGGACTCTTTACCTAAGCAGGTGTACAATATGCATCAGCTGCTGGGAGACAAACAGTACGGGACGGAGAGAACGGGATTCCTCTACAAGAAGAGTGACGGGTAAACACACAGCATAAAATAACCTGCATGCCTTTTACAAATTTACAAAGCAGTGCAATTAAGTTAAATGCCTCAATTACTCTTAATGTGCGTACTGCATTGGTAGTAGGGTAGTACATCAGACTGATTTTTTTCAATCGCAGTTTAAATACAAACGGTACCAAAGTGTTGATAAAATAGAGAAACTCATATAAACAATGTTAAATAGTTAAAAAATATCTTCACCTTGACCAACGTTTGTTCCTCGACATTAATAATGCATTTACAAAAATTTATCTGACTTGTGCTCTTAATGGAGTGTCCTTAAGCTTTTTGGAGCTACTGACTGTTTGAATTTGAATAGTTCTTGGACCACTTAACCAACACTGGCCTGCAGCCGTTGGTTTAATGTTGTTATATAATCATGGTCATTGCATCATCTCCTTTTAAAGGCTTGTGTCTCATAGCTTAAGGCACTCTTTTATTCTCACTTTTCTTTCTAATATTGTGGCGTCTTTACCCTACAAAATGAAGTGCCTTGAGGCAGCTGTTGTGAACTGGCGATATAGGTATTGAACTGACAAGGAGCGACATTGCACATGTGCTGGCTTCGTACTTATATTTGTGTGTGTGGATTATGGAATGGCAAGGAATTGTCTCCTTTGTAATTTGTTCCCTCCAGACTGGTCAACGTTTTCCAAAATATTTATGTTGGATGGGGGAAGATGCTGTATTTATTGTGAAAATCAGGGAACAGAACTCTCTGTGTGCACCTACAGACTGCATATAAAACATGGCTGTAGATTTCAGGTTTGATAGGAGGTTTAAAGGGAGAGTACCTCAAACTTATGCTTTTCTAAGGCCTCAGTTACACATGCGACTGGTTGGCGACCCACTGGAGACCAAAGTTTGCTAGGGAAAATGTGTATTCCCTGACAGTTACTAATTTGCTGTAGACAAGTATGTGTTTCAAGCAAACGAAGGGCTACTCTGCCAATCTGCTAATCACCAAAACTATAGGGTGGTCTTCCTTGTCATTGATAAGTTGCTACAGAGCGAGGGCACTAAGATGCTCAGTGATAGTCAGCGCTATTAGGATCACTAAAAGGACGAAAACTGTGTTTGTGTTACAGGTTGAGGAAAATGTGGCAGAAGAGGAAATGTTCAGTTCACAACTGTTACCTGACCATCGCACATGCTACTGTGAGTGCGTGTGTATAAATGTATAAAGAGATAAAAACAGCAGGAAAAATCTGTGTGGCTTAGTTCTCTTTGCTGTCTTTGTTTCTTTAAATTAACTGAATCTTATCAGCAGTGTTCTTTCTGCTTTTCAGCCGAACAAACCTCCCACCAGACTCAACCTGCTCACCTGTCAGGTCAAACCCAGCGTGGAGGATAAGAAATGTTTTGACCTTATTTCTCGTAAGAGTGTCACTAATTTTTTTAATGCTATTCTACATGTACACTGAAGTCATATGTAATTTAACACAAGATAAAAACTGTATGTATCCAAATATAAATTTAAGTTAAATGCATGTAATCAGTATTATGTACTGTATAAATACGTCTCTGTAAGTATAAGAAACACTTTTTCCTGCAGATAATCGGACCTACCACTTCCTGGCTGAAGATGAAGCTGAGTGTGTGGCGTGAGTAAAACTTTCTTCGGGCAGGTTGTTAATGGGCCACTCTGCTAAGTTTACACGTACAGTATGAGTTATGTTTTTGCAGGTCTTGGGCAGTATGATTGCACATGTGACACTAGACACTAAACATTACAAGTCTGAAAATGTTTAGTTAGACAGAGGGGGAGTTTCCTTTGCTGCTCCACAAACTTTGCACCTAAATAAGTGAGATGCATGTCTCTTGAAACGCTGTCTTAGAGAGGTTGGACTGAGATGTCAGCAGCCATGTGTGTGTTTTTAATATAGGAATGGTGGTAAATTGTCGGACTACTCTTTTCTTGTGGTGCTCACATCATCTTTGCTCTAAAAATGAGAACACATTATTAAGAAGTGTTGTTTGTTTTCAGCTGGATGTCGGTGCTCACTAACAGCAAGCAGGAGGCTCTGAGTATGGCTCTGGACGGGGGAAGAAAAGGGGGAGGAGGAAGTGAGAGCAGCGTGGAGGATCTGACCCGAGCCATCACCGATGACATCAAACGGATGCCGGGAAACAACAGCTGCTGTGACTGCGGCGCACCAGGTAATCAAACCAACAAAGTACACTAGATGTTATGCCGAAGAAATTACTCGATTAACTGTGTCATATTTAATCAAGTAAATCATTGACAGATTATTTTGTGACAAATAAGACAGTTGAATGAATAGCTTAGTTTAATTCCAAGCTTGTATTTAATATTTATCAGCTAAATATTATATAATTTCTTATTAGCAGTCTGTATTTCTACAATCAGGCGGTTTGTGCCAAGGTAGGCTTTTAATGTGAAAAAATCTGCAGGAAGTATTCGGGTGAGCTCTCTCTCGCTAAATGAAAATAAAACTGAAGTTGGCATTTTTGGCATCTTTGTCAATAATCACATCGATAGCACTCTGGGCTCCCTTTCCTCCTCCTGTAAAACACATGTAAAAAACCTCGGTGTCTACCTTGATGGTTCTTTTAAACTGAATAAGCAGGTGAGTGCAGTAGTCCAGTCCTGCTTCTTTCAGTTTAGACAGCTAGCCAAGGTAAAGCCATACCTCCCGGCTAATGTCTTTGAATGTGTCATTCACTGTTTCCTTACTTGCAAATTGGACTACTGCAATTCATAGTATTTTGGCCTCGACCAGGCCTCCATTCATCGTCTTCAGATGGTCCAAAATGCAGCTGCTCGCCTGCTAACTGGTACCAACCAGAGAGAGCATATAACCCCAGTTTTAGCTTCTCTACACTGGCTTCCTGTCTCCTACAGGATCCAATATAAATTTTTACTTTTTGTTTTTCAGTCACTTAACGCCCGAGCCCCTCCTTACCTGTCTGAGCTCCTCTCTGCTTATGCTCCATGAAAAACCATGAGATCTAGCTCAAAATTAATGCTGTCCATCCCACGGACTAATCTCAAATCTCATGGCGATAGAGCCTTCTCTGTGGCAGGTCCCAGACTTTGGAATAGTCTTCCCCTGAATATTAGATCTGCACAAACACTTGGTCAATTTAAATCACTACTGAAGGCACATTTTTATGCCCTGGCTTTTAACACACTATGACCCAGGCATTTTGGTCTTATTTTAATAGTCTTAGTTATTGTTTTAATTCTTTTATTGTCCCATCATTGTTTTATATTGTTATTATTGTTTTACATTGTTTCTTTTTTAATGGTATTTTTATATTGTTAAGCACTTTTTGCAGCATCTTCTGTCGGGAAATGTGCTATATAAATAAATTTGACCTTGACCTTTGACCTTGACCTCTCTTACTGTAGATCCTGGGTGGCTGTCTACAAACCTGGGTATCCTGACCTGTATTGAGTGTTCAGGCATCCACAGGGAAATGGGAGTCCACGTCTCAAGGATCCAGTCTCTGAGCCTGGACAGTCTGGGAACCTCAGACCTGCTGGTAGGTCAGACCTGTTAGCTAACGAGCTTATCAGTCATGCTTTCCAGGTGTAACTGAGTTCACTTCTGAAATGCTACTGTGCAGGGCATTTACATGTGCTCAGCTGAGAACTGTCGTTAGCAGGTGTCATAGTTTCAGTTAGCTTTGTGAACAGTTATCAAAGACATTTCTAGAGATAAACTCTCAGGTAGTTTCTACGTTTAGAGTCTTTTTTTCCTGCTGTGCATTTCCATTGCTTTGCAGCTGGATCTTTACTATTTCAGTGCAGTGTGGTTTATTCTGACATATGTAATGTTACATGTTAGAAAATATTTAACTAAATGTCAAACCTGGTTATTTAATGTCAATTCAGAGAAGAGATTTATATCCATGCAAGACATAATAAGTTCCAATTCTCAGTCAGCAGTGACCTCTGACAAAGAGGTCACTTACAAAAAGATTGTTAACGTTACATCTTGATGCATTCTCAATCATCCAGGTAAGTAAATCCCCAAAAGTTGATTCTGTGTATCTGGACGTAGAGTTTTCAGAGGGAGAAACGTTTCGTCACTCATCCAAGTGACTTCTTCAGTCATGACTGAAACTAGCCATGAGTACCATTCACAGAGAGTTGGGGAATGGCTGCAATCACAGCATTGTAAGATGGCGAAAGATGTACCCTTAGGCCCCCTCCTCGATGCAGAGATTGTCTTTCACTTTTCATGTAAATGGCCTCCTTGGAACTGACCTCCCAGCCCATTGTTCCTTTAGTGGTGCTAGTTTCAGTAATTATGCAAATATACTGTTTATAAGGTTGGGGAAACCTGCAGTCAGCTGAGACTGAAGAAGTAATTTGGGTGAGTGATGAAACGTTTCTCCCACTGAAAACGCTAAGTCCAGATGAACAGAATCAACTTTTGGGGATTGTAATGTTACGCTAATATTTTTATCATTTAACTGGTTGCAGCAGGATGAGTATGTTAGTTTAAATGAATCAACACCCCCGAATCATTCTAACTACCAGAAACCTCGAAGCACAGGCCGAGGGGGCGGTGTGGCAGCAATTTTTCACACCAGTCTATTAATTAACGAAAGACCCAGACAGACTTTTAATTCATTTGAAAGCCTGATGCTTAGCCTTGTCCACCCCAGCTGTAAAACTCAGAAACCAGTCTTACTTGTTATCATCTATCGTCCACCTGGGCCTTACACAGAGTTTCTCTCTGATTTCTCAGACTTTTTATCTGATTAAGTGCTCAGCTCTGATAAAATAATTATTGTGGGTGATTTTAACATCCATGTAGATGCTAAAAATGACAGCCTCAACATGGCATTTAATATGTTATTAGACTCAATTGGCTTCTCTCAAAATGTAAAAGAACCCACCCACCACTTTAATCACACTCTAGATCTTGTTTTAACATATGGCATAGAAACTGAACATTTAACA
>VUQP01049118.1:19868-30947 GCA_015108555.1 Coptodon rendalli | reverse complement strand
GCCATCCATATGGTTACAGCTATATATATATCTATATATCTGTATCTATATATCTATATCTATATATCTATATCTATCTATCTATCTATCTATCTATCTATCTATCTATAGATATAGATATAGATATAGTTTAAAAAAGGACTGTTAGATGGACAGGGATACTAGGATAAATTTGCACAGGCACAACAGATCTGATTTTTGGATCCCTTCTGGTTTTCCTCTAATACTGTGAGACAGTCTGGCTTGAATCAGATTGTATCTGTTTAGACAGTGATATGGAGATGATCCACATGTCATAAATTATAAATAAACACACTTTCTGTTGGGGTCTAAATAAAGCCAAAGCAGGTCTGTAACTACCATAGATGACACTGAGGTCATGTCCTCATACTCTGGGTTTTGTGTTTCACATGTAAAAGATCCAATTCATCAAATGAAGAAGGATGGATATAATCAAATAAGATAATATAAACTCAAAGCATACCACATGCATAGTCCAGAATATAGCCATAACTTAACAGCCAAATTATAAGAAATAAAACATATCCCAGTGACAGTTGTGCATGTGTCAGCATCATCAGGACCCCACTCTTCATCACAGGATGTATTATGGGATGGGAAAAAAAAGATAAATATATATTTTTTTCACTTATGCACAATATTTTTTATTCAATCTGCACTTTAATCATTGATTTTTGTGAAGTATAGCAGATCTTAAACAACTGAGTCACTGACATTCTCTCATTACCATTAAACTTTCCTTTCATCTCAGCATGCTATGAAACAGAGGTCTTGAATCTTAAGATAAACAGCGCATTCAAATTTCCATTTTTTTTTTATTTTTCAGTCTCACAGATCTCATCTTTTCCTCGTGAATCACGATAAATTACTTACTTTTAGTTTTGTTTTAAATAAATGAATTAAAAATAAATGACTGGCTGAAATATTTCATATATGTATTCAGACCCTTCACTTACTACTTTGTTAAATTACCTTTGGCAGCAATGATAGCCTCAAGCCTTAATAGGATTAAATCTAGGAACTTTTAGAAGATTGGCTTAATTACAGGGTTGGATGGGAAACACTGATGCAGGGCCACGCTACTCATTAGGTACAGTAGGTGCACATCTGTTGGGTTCAGGTTCAGACTCCAGTTGGTCCACTTCAGCACCTTCGCAGAGTTTAACTGAAGGTCATTATCTGTTGAAATTAAACTTTTGCCCAGCTTTAGATGCTGAGCACTTTGGAAAAACAACTCTTTTATATCTTACTGCCTCTACACTTCCTCCTGTCCTGACTACACTCCCACTGCCTGTTACAGAAACAAACATCCGCACAGCATGGTGCTGTTACTGCCCTATTTTACTGTACTGATGGTATTAATGAAAGATGCACAATAGCTCTTTTGGTCCTTGCACAGTGTTGGGAATTGTGATAAAATACTTTAAAATTGTGATAAAACTTCATTTTATCAGACCGAATAAAGATGACAATGCCTCTCATAGTCATGTGCTATCTGGCAAAATCCCAGTGCAGCTGTCATGTGTCTTGAGGCTTTGCAGATGTGTGACTGCTTTTTGGGCATGCGACAATCATGGTGATACACAGGCTTCGAGACTGGTCTGCAATCATCTGGCAAACACCGCTTGTGAGGAAAAATAAGTATTCCTCAATCACGTGTGAGACAAATTGCTGTTGGTTGATGCCATGTACTGGGAAACTGATTGCTAAAGCCTCGGTCATCAGTGAGTCACCTGTCGCTATGGGAAAATGTGTATTCTGCAACCAGTTGGCAACAGCCTGCTTGTCATTACTTTGATAATGACAAGTGCAATTGGTTGCTAGTCATCTGTCGTTTGCATGGAAGTAACAGACTTGTCTGCAAACACTGTCCAGCTACTTTCTGCGCTGTACTGAAATACTTTTGGGACACAAAATGGAGACCATTTGGCTTCAAAATAAAGGTTGCACTTTTTGAACACACTGGCTGTAGCGGTGAGGCACAACTTTTACTTTGAAGGTAAACAATCTCCAATTTCTTTATTTTTTACTAAATCTTGGCTATTTGCAGACAGACGTGAAAAACTACAGGCAACTGTGGCAGTCTGCTAGCAACTAAACCAATCACTCTCACGTTTTTGGTGCAGCGGCTTCTTTGCATTTGCACCTGGCTGTTATTTACCCTCTTAATTCCTATGGAAGCGATAAGGGTGTAACTAGTTCTTCACAAACTGCTTCTGCTTAGTTTCTTGTAAAATATATGAACTGTATATATGTCATGTGCTGTAGTTCATCTGAAGCTGTATTTACCTATTTTTGTTATATCCTGTTATGTAAAACCTTAGAACTGACAGAAGGTGTCCTTATATTTTTACCACAACTGTATCATTTATGGTGACCGTACTGTATTCAAGTTCAGAGGTCCTCACATTGTGCATATTTGCATACCAGTGTAGTATAACTGACAAATTATTAATATCAATAGTTACAGATTTTATTTATTCACTTTTTTTTTATTGTAGTAACAATGTTTGATCTAATATATGACTATACGACTATCTTCACTCATACAAACAGACTGCAGTTTTGCCAATTATATATTGAGTTCTCGTGACCAGAGCAAAAATAATAAAACAGGAGCAAACACAATCCAGATGTAAACACAGAAATAGCCCCACGCACCAAAACTCAAATCTACTACTATATAGATCGATGCTCGGCCCTGTAGCTGATATGAAATCCTGGTCATTCATACAGATGTTTGATTGGTCGTTCTGATCATGACGATGATGAAGAGGCACATATGCAACCGAGCAAACACAGGCGACAAATGTGTCAATCAGTCACGGTCTCTTCATGCTCACACAGCCTCCGGTAGAAGACCAATCAGACAAAATGATTGCAAACACATGCGGACATGTGGTTTTAGGCGAAGGGGGGTGTATTATTATACAAACTACTTACTTCCTTTAACATATGAGGCAACAATAACTGAGCACTGAGATGTTAAACTGCTGACACCTGACATCACATTTACAGGCTTTGGACGTAAACAAACAATCCCGGTGCTCCCGTCAAGCTCCCCACCGCTCCTGAATTGAATCTCTGCCGCTTCCGTGAGTGTACTGGAAGGGCCATATATGGCAGAAAAAGATCTGGACCTTGAGACCTGTCCCCTGTCACACACAGACACGCGAGTGTTTTCCAATAAAACCGTGAGGTCTTCTGTTTGAGAAGTGCAGAGAAAACCTTTCCAAGTGGAGCCCGTACTCTACGAAGGACGATTTGGTGTTTAAAAGGAGGATGAGCGCGCGCAGTGGGAGCAGCGAGATGTGAGGACACGCCGTGAAAAGTTAAATATTCACATTAATGCAACTTTCATTTTCACGGATAAATCGTCCGGCGCTCGCGGAGGGAGCGGGCATGGCGTAAAAGGAAGATTGTTTTTCAGCGCACGCGGACGAGTGACGCGCCTCAGCCACACGCGTCTTTCCCGTGGACGCTTCCATGTGTTAGCTCTCTCTCTCTCCTCTCTCTCTCTCTCTGCTCAGCTGTTATATCCCAGCTCGCCACAGCTCAAATATCAGTTACCGGGTCCCGACCAATCCCCGCGCGCTGTCAGAGCTCGAGAGAGGAGGCAGCAGCGGAGAGCGGAATCGCAGAGAGGCGTACCGCACTGGGGGGTAAGGAGAGAGAAGCACACACCCAGCCGTCCACCCATTCGTCGGTCCGTCCTCCTTCACCCCTCCCGGCCTAAGAGACTCGCGCACGGGCTGCTCCCTGCTTCCAACTGCAGCTGTTCGGGCAAACCGGAGAGGCGCGAGGCAGGATGCGCGATGGGACAAGCTTGCGGACACGCGCTCCTCTGCCGTAGCCAGCCGCCGTCCTCTGAGATGTAAGTGCGAGTGTTTCTGATAAGTGTGTGCATCTCGAAGCTGCCTGCCACTCTTCCGCTGTGGAAACACATGGCGTCTAGCAGCGAGCCAAATACTGAGTGGTGTGTGTGTGTGTGTAGTAGTAGCAGCAGTGTGAGTGCGACCTGCAGGGTGTCAATCTCCGCACTGACAGCAGCGGTAATAGACCCCATGTGAACCGTGCATGCAGCTGTCAGTGCAAACCCGCACACAAAATCACCGTAACGTCACCAAAATGTTCTCTGACTGCTCCCGCAGGGAATTTGGTGACCTTATCGCCCCTTTGTATCTTCCAGGAAATCATGACATTACACTGATGGGCTACTCTTCCTCTAATATTCCTACAGGGAGAAATACACCGCCAGCCGTGATATGCCTCCTAACTGGATTCTCTCCATGAAAACTATGATATTAAAAACATATTTTAAGGGCAGACTAGATCTAGAATTAATGATAGTCTTACTCTGTCTTTCTAATAAGGTACCCTTCGTAAATGGTTTATAAGCTGTTGCTAATAGCTTTATTAATGTTTTAGAAGTAATTTAGCCACGTTTAAAGATGAACTAAAATAAGTACAACTGTAGGTCGCCAAGTTGGGGAAAAACTGAGTGACTGGAGCCAGCCTTTGACCTGGAAAAAGGCTCTCTGGCAACTGCACAGATATCTGTTTCTGACTTTTTCTGCATCCCTTTATGTCTTGCTGACATGTTAAGCCTACTCAAAAGAAAGAATGAACACGCAAACACACACACATCTGATGCGGTTTATAACTCATATATAAAGCTATTATCTGCCACTTTGAAATCCATTATAGAGAATGCCTTATAAGGGAAATTATGTTTGAAATCCCCCGACCTTTTTGAGATAAATTCTTCTTTTGTACAGATTTTTGTCTGCTGAAACCCTGAAATACATCACATCACCACAGAGCTTAAACCAGGGCTCTTTTTCAGAGTTAATGTTCATTCCCGTTCCCGAGGCTGTTTTTCTTACTTTCTAAAATAGATAGATGTATTTTTTTCTTTCACAGGAAGGCAACGATGAGCCCTGGATCAAAGGAGGCTGACATGATCATTATAATAATTGGCTGCTCTATTTGATCCAATGTAGCAGCCCAGTATCGCATCCTAATTTTGTCTGGCTTACAGTGTTTGTCGTGTCAGAGGGCTGTTTATAAAACGCTGCATTAATCATTGCTTCAGCTGGATGTGTTGCTGTGCTGGAGTTCATTGTGTTGTGTGCTGTAGCTGTTTGCCCTCTGTCTGTTTGACGTGAGTCTTCACACTGACACCTGCCTGAACATTGATGAACTTTTAAATGTCAGGGCTCAATGATTATCTAAATGTTAGTTAATAAAGCAGCGCCGTCCTCACGTAGAACCAGCTTTCTGCCGTCTGAAATTAAAGTTTACTGCGTAAGCTCACAAAGCCTGCTCTCAAATTAAAGTGACACTGCATGAGCAAACCGATCAGATAGCAAGCACTTCTCCCCAAGGAAGGCATCCATAGCACACTGTGTGTTTTATAAAACTCCCCACCCCCTGCCTCCTGTGTAACTGAATAAGATCATTTGTGGATAATAACCCAGTGATGTCATTTTACACTGACTGCACATATATTAGTAAAATCTCCCTCATAATAATTTCAGCTCTGTCTGAAAGTTGGAAAAAAAATCCTCTAATGGCTTTTATTCCCTCCTTCATTATTGGTTTAAACTCAATAAAGGAAATCACTGGAGGATAATGACTTTCATTCACCTCACCGCAGAGAAGACTAAGCTTCTTACTTTGAGCGTTTGTTGGCCATTCCTGGAAAAAAAAAAAGATTATAGCCAGAAGTTTGGGGGAATAATGAATGTGCCACATGGATGTCAGTGATCGCTGATATACAATTAGATTCAGTAGCTGGTCTCACCTGCTTCCCTCACGCTCGAGCAGGTTTGACAGCGCACACCGGTGATCTGAGGGGGTCATTAAGTGTGGCACTTTGACAAAATACAGAAAAGCAGATGTCATGCCTGTACCCGTTGGGATGTGAGCCTCCTGCGACTGAGTGCTGAGATCAAATGCAGCGCTTTTGGCTGAAAATTCTGAGAGAGACATCTGCAGGCTTTTGCATTTTTGTCATTGTGATGGGTTTTCAGAGGTATGGATTCCTGGATCGTTGCTTTGAGAGGCAGTTATTCATCATCTGACACAGTGACAGCGCTCTACAGTATCAGATGCACGCTGCCTCCGAATCGTTCGCCGCTCTGTGTTTAATGTTTGTGCCATGCGCGTTACGTTACTTGAAGTGTTTTGCGGGTTCTAAACATCCTTTTAGGAAGCCACCTTCGCATTCGGCGCACTTTGCTTATTCGCTGTTATCATTTTAACAGCTGACACACATCGCCCCTGTGTGTGTGTATCTGTGCGCCAGCTGGTGTGCACGTGAATGGTATCCAGCCTGAAAAATAGTGCAGTTTGTTGGAGCGACGCCAGGAAGTCAGATTCCCCCAGCCTCCCGCTGAACACACACACTCACAGCGAAATGCACAGAAGTACACAGCAGAGGCAGACTTGTAACCCGACTCCTGATGAGTGAGCATGTGTGTGTGTGTGTTAGAGAGAGGGAGACAGGGAGAGGGATAAAGGATGCTGATGTTGCACTGTGTTATCATCAGTAATGGGCTCATCAATACTAAAATATTCAGGGAGAGAGAGACAGAGAAAAGAGACAGAGCGGGAACAGGCAGATAAAGTGAAGGCAAAGAGAAAGTGGCACAAACCTTTGTGTGCACTGTTTGCTTGCTTTTGCACATGTTTGTGTGGTTTTGTGTAGCTACTAAATATGTGCGCTTCAGCAAAAAAACACACAAACAAACATTTGGCTTAAAAACTCTCTATTCTGACTTTTATCCATATTTTGATTCCCTCCCCCGTCTCCAGGATTTCATGCAGCAGCATTTATCCAAAAAGTACAATGTAGTCTGTGCATGAGCTGCTGATATACAATTTTATTCGCTTAACAAATGAAACCATTACCTGCGCCGCACAAAAATAAACATCAGAACAAAATTATGTCCTTTAGCTAGGGTGTAAATTTAATGAGTTAAGTTTGCTTGAAATATTAAAGTGAATGAATAATTGGTTGCTCTCTCTCTCTTATCTGCATGAAAAAGCCTATTACGAGGCAGCTGTTAAAGCTTCGGTGCAGCGTTGAATTATGAGAGGTCAAAGGTTAGAAAGAAAGAAGAATCATGAGCAGATTGCAGGGAGTGTGTAGCACATTGCACTTCCTACATTCATCATCACATTATTGCATATGACAGAGTTACAATCCAAGCGATTATATGATTACTCGAATTGCATAAGTTCTTTAATTATCTGCATTATGGGTGAATAGAGAAACATCATAACAGGGGTTTTGCATATGTGATGTCACAGTAATATCCTCGACAGTGTAACCACTTTCAAATGAAGAGATGTGCACATTATTTATAATTTATTGCACCAAAGGAAACTGCGCAACAGCCATAAAAAACTGGCATATCTAGAGTTGCTAACCCCACCTCAGACCTCTCCTATCACCTCTAAAGGCAATCAGATCCTCAAAT
The DNA here is from genome assembly GCA_015108555.1 of Coptodon rendalli. Classification (NCBI taxonomy): domain Eukaryota; kingdom Metazoa; phylum Chordata; class Actinopteri; order Cichliformes; family Cichlidae; genus Coptodon; species Coptodon rendalli. The sequence goes on along the minus strand of VUQP01049118.1, from coordinate 23,439 downwards.
CCAGAGATGTTTAAACTGATTAAGCACAGACCCCAGACACGCAGCCAAATTTTGAATCCCAACATAAAATAGAAGCAGAGACGACCCATTTCCAATCATTGTCAGCACAACATTTTCTGTGACGTGCAGCAAAGGCTGCTTCTGTGCTGATACAGAATTTGTTAGAATAAGGATTTGTGCTAATACAGTGTGGCCGTATGCAAGGCTCAGTATTAACTGCCAACCACGTGACGCTGTGTTACAGAGAAAGGCAGGAAAAAAATGTGTAATTAATTGCTTTTCACAGGAAATACAAGAACCCCAATACTGGCTAAAAATCATTGTCTCCTCATCATGAGTGGCAGGTTTTTCATAAATGTTAAGTTACATAATCTTGCATCTGCATATTTGTATAATTAACTTTGTGATTTGGGGTTTGGATCTTCAGTAAATTCAATAACTGCTAAAGTGTTTTGTTCCTAATTGCAGCGACATGTGTCAGCTTTGCGCCTCTGGCCATAACAAACTCAGGCATCAAACTAAATCAACATAAACTTAATTAAAGAAGAGTTTAAACACATAAGCCCAAACTGTAAGGAAACCTGTCTTAATATTATCAAGGGGATACTCTCTGACTTGAGATTATCATTGAAATACATATCACGGGAAGCACTGCTCTCATATCTTCCCAACCCTGGTTCACTTACTGCACTTCTCTAATGATGTCGAGTTTACTGAACACAGCTTACACTGAACCTGTTCCATTCACATTCACGATTTTCTCCTGTAAACACAGCTGGTTTTCATTATTAAAGTCTTTAATTCGCTAAATAGACAGAATAAGAATTCTCTGCTCTGCGCAGCTTTCTGTTTAAAATGAGTTCCCTGCTTTGAATAAAACTGGAATTACTTTTGTAAACTGGCACAAAACAGTCATAAAGACTGTAGTGCAGTTATTATCCATCTGTTCATCCAGTCATTTTCTGTATGCATGGAGATGAACCCTGTCCTAACCCACATTAGATAAGAGGTTTCAAACACCTTGTTTTATCACAGATTTACTCATATATATTATATTAAAGTCTTCATTATAACCAGGTAGGGTTAGGAAGAAAAGTCAACATCCTGGCTTTGGTATTCAGTTAAATTAAATTTTATTTATATAGCACCAAATCACAACATCAGTTGCCTTAGCGCCCTTAGGTAGAGATTAATAATAACTAATGATAATATCCTTTGTCAAAAAGGAAAGTTGTAAGCCTAACATTGAAAGTAGAGTGAGTCTGTCTCCGAATCCAAACTGGGAGCAGGTTTCAGAATGATTTTGAATTCAGTTCTGGATTTAACAGGGAGCCACTGAAGAAGAGTTTCACAGAAGCACGTCTATATGCCTCTGTGAATGGGAATTTGAGCTACTTCATTATTCTGAATGGATTCAACTCAATGCCCTCAATAATCACAATAACAAGGCATGTATTTTAATTTGTGTGTGTATTTAAGCTTGAAAGAATGAGATGGGATGCATTAATTTAGTTACAAGCCATTCAACATTAATGTTAAACAGCGTAATCTGTGTAATTAGATGTCATACAACTGTCACTGTAACAGAGAGGAAGTCTATTTCATGTCAGCCAATAGAAAACCCTGCAGTCCCTCACTGCCTTCACTAAGTTTTATATAAACTGATAGACCGCAAAATCGCCATTTATAGTAAAAATGGATCTGTGAATATGATTAACCAAGTGGAGCCGCTAAATGAGCCGAGATACTGTTAATGTTTGTTTAGTCCTGCTAACATTTTGCAGTCAACTGAGATCATTTTATCTCAGTTTATGTTTATGTTTATTTAAAAGGGACAATGGATATTAATTAATACAAGCACTTAAATTCATCGAGTAAATATGCTAGGTTTAGCCACACAGATTCATTTTCATCTGTAGTCCTTGGCAGGTTGATGGCATATTCAATAAGTCAACTAAAACAAACATTCAGAGGCTTGTGAGCATGAATAAAATCAACACATCAAGGACTGAATCAAGGACCAAATCAAGGACCGCGTGAATCAGCATCCTGCAAAAGTTTTGGAAACTTTTCATGTAAATAAAGAGTGTTGCAGACATTTGAACATCATGTAGTTTAGTTAGATTATAGAAATAACCGTTAACTTTGCACACGCTAGTTGCACAGGAAGCGGGCACGTAGCTGAAAGCTGAAGTTGAAAGAAAGTCATGATTTTCACTACAGTTTTGCAGCACAAAGCAGTGTGAATTAGCAATATCTTAAAAGATATGATACCCCTCTACATAATTTTGTTAGAACTTTGCATTCATTATTATATGGACAAAGGTAGTTGAAGGTCCATTCCATGGTACGTATGAGTTTGTAGAACATTATTTATCTAGAACTTTTCACGGTTCGTGTGTCATCATTGTTTTTTTTTCTATTGTGGGGTCTGCACAGGAATAGAAAACCTTTCCATCTGGTCTCTTATGGTGACTGTTTCTTACACCTTATTAGGAGGAGTTATTTTAAAGGTGGAGGGTAGAATTACAGCTGGGTTATGGTGTCATTTTTCATGCCGATTAAAGCAAAAGCAGGTGCGACTTTAGAGGAGGGTTTTCATTAGGTGCATTATGTGCCAGTTATGGAAAGAATACAGACAGGAAATGAATATAAGTCGATACAATATCATCAAGTGTGTGGTGTGTATTTGTGTGTGTGTGAGCCTGGAGGTGTCACAGGAAAATGACGCTGACAGCCCCCATGGTTCCCAGTTTTGGCTCCAGCAGCTCTTGTCAGCCTCCATATCTCTATGTACTGTTGCCACAGACAGGTGTGTGTGTGTGTGTGTGTGTGTGTAGGTGTCTACGACAGCAAGTGTGTTTACAACTCTGTGTGTATACAAGTTAGAAGTGTGTGTGTGTGTGTGTGTGTGTGTGTGTGTGTATGAATGGTTACAGCTGTCTCACTGTCAGTAATCAAATGGACAACCACAACTGTGTGCATGAGTGTTTTTGTCAGCGGCTACAATCGTGGTGTGTTTGTGTGTATGTGTCCTCCCCAAGGAGATCAAGGCGGGAGGTGAGGCAGCTGTGTTTGTGGCACAGAGGTTTGGTTTAATTAGAAAACGCTATCATGTCTCCTCCGTCGTTGTGGCAAGAAGCTAAAGGGGTATTGACAGATGGCTTTAACACTTGCAGTTTTTGTTTGAGACTTTATTCCCGTGCAACACTTCAGTGCCTGAATGCACTGAGATTACTTTAGGGTATTTGAGTTTAAAGGGTAACTTATACCCCTGCAAATGTGTCTGTCAGGTTTCTGTTCAGACAGAGAGGAGAGGAGTTTTCAACCACTGCAAACGTGCCCCTGTGCAAAATCCCAACCCCGCTTTGGTGAATGTGGATGACCTATGCATGCGCATGACCAGAATAAGGAAGGGAGTGACCGTAAAGTTTACATGGAATGGAAGAAGCACAAAAAAGAACTAATCTGAAGGCCACATGACTCTTTGGAAAGTTGTTGAGCTCTGTGCACTATGTGCCTCAGCATTCGTCGACCCTGCACTGGGATTTTATGTGGCCACAACTTCATG
>VUQP01049118.1:9409-19848 GCA_015108555.1 Coptodon rendalli | reverse complement strand
GGAATGGAAGAAGCACAAAAAAGAACTAATCTGAAGGCCACATGACGTTTGTAGGTCTGTAGCGATTGACTCTTTAGAAAGTTGTTGACCTCTGTGTCTCAGCATTCGTCGACCCTGCGCTGGGATTTTATGTGGCCACAACTTCATGGCTGAAGTTAGTGTCATGCTGTCATTCCCAATCTCTTCCACTTTGTTATAATACAGTTGACTGTAGAATATTTAGTAGCGAGGAAATTTCAACAATGGACTTGTTGCAGAGGTGGCGTCCTATCATGGAATCACACTGGAATTCAAAGAGCTGCTGAGAGCAAGCCATTCTTTCATAAATGTTTGTAGAACTAGTTTGCATGTCTTGGTGCTTGATTTGATGCACTTTTGGCCATGGAAGTGATTGGAACAGCTGAATTCAGGGATTTTGATGGATGAGTGAATCCTTTTGGCAGTGTAGTGTATTTTTGACACTGTCACTATCAGACAGCAGATGTTCTCTGCAGGTCTCGGGACAGAGAACTGTAAACATCTACATGCTTGTTTTTGTTTTCGCTGTCACCACATCTTGACTTTTGGACAAACATGTTAAGTCGTACTCTCTGCTGTCATCAACACAACTAAGTAATAGCTTATGATAAAAACATGGTCAATCCTCTATAAGACTTCCATAGACATGGGGAATTAATTCCAAGGAGAGCTAAAGCTTTTCTGGGTTGGTTGTGCAATTCCACTGCCTTAGACCTGAGGCTAACAGGCCCACAAACCAGTCAGCAACCCTCTGGCAACCTCCAGTTGCTCAAAGAGACCTCTGCATTCCCCGACTTAGTTGATAACTGGTTGCTGGAGGTTCCTGTCGTTGCCAAGTGAAATCAGTGGCTGCACCAAAAAACTCATTGTGATTGCTTTTACACGTGACTACTGCTTGGCAAGTAGTTAGCAAGTGTTTGGAGACAAGCCAGCATCTTTCATGCAAGGAGTGTTTTTGTGCAGCACCATATAACTCTTTGCAACAGCAACCACTTGGCAACTGATTAAGGAATACACAGTGAGCGGTCTCCTGGCCTGTGTGACTGGGCCTTTCATCTGTCGTATTAACAGCCAAGTTTTTTAGGGTCTGTCTGATCACTTTTAAAGAATGCAGATACACTTAAAAAAGAAAAATCATAATCAGATGATAGCAAATATTTTTGACATGCAATTTCTCATTTGTTCTCCAACAGACTGTTTACCTGCATGCAACCTAGTCGAATTCATGACTCGTCGACAGGAATACTGTAGTGGACTGTAAACTGAATCCAGAAGGTTTCTTGCCCTTGCATTACAGATTCTGCATGTTGCAGATATCATTCATAGAGATCAGTGGTGGCTGACACTTTATATTGGTTCATTTTTTAGTTTGTCACTCTTTTGTAGTTTGAGGAAGTACAGGTTTGCTCTTTGAAGGTGTTGTTACAATAAAAGGACTTTGTCACACGTCACAGTCATGCACTGGAGTTTGTTCATGGGCCTCCCTTAAATGTTTTGTACTCCCAAACATGGTATTAGTAAGAACCGTCTCTTGCGGAATCAAAGTGACTATTCAAAGCTGCTGCTGAAAAGAAGTAGGAGGTTTAAAATTACACAAGATGACCAAAGTAAATAATATATGAATCTTAAACCAGTGGACACAAAAAACATTTCACACAGCTCAAAAATTCAGAAGTTCACAGAGTAGCCAGGAGACATCAGCCCTCCCACATTCTGGTGTTCCTCCATGTGCAGGTAAAACAGCACCGTGGTTAATCTTGTCACAGCATTTTGGTGAACTGATTTGATTTGCTCGTTGTTTGCTGTGTGCATCATCACTTTACTTGCTGTTGGAATTGTTATTATCGTTGCTAATGCTTTATTGCTGATATTCATCATGATGCAAATCCACACTTGTTTCTGTTGCGTCTGCTGATTTAGAAAATGTTTTTGAAGTTGGTTTTATGTTACTCTTTAAACATATTCACCTGTTAGTAGTGTTTTCTTTATGTATTTGTTCGGTGCAGTGTGTTGAAGTCGGATTGATGCTGATGTCATTTCAGCGGTTGTTACCGTGCCTATCGGTGTTGTTGTGTCGTGCTGAGTCTAGAGTGGCATGTGTTACTTTGCCCCTTTCTCTGACTGCTTTTCTTATTGATCAGCTCTATCCGATGACTGACGCATACATGAATGCACATAGTCTTTGCTGCACAAATACACACCAGGAGAAACACACTAAAGATGAACGCACACAGTACTTTGTATCCTGCAATAATCTGTAATAAAACCTGGCAAGAGTTCACACACATTTCAGCTGGAGTCGTGCTGCTATTTTATGGCGATTGTCCAGTGGAAACATGGTGATTATTCTCATGAACTCTTAACTGTTAATCGTCTTACTCTTACTGCAGTGTATATAGTAGCGCACGGTTATTTGTCACGATTGTTCGCTGATTTTAGTGCATCATTACGTAAACATAACACCGTTTTCAGTGCATTTTCTAAAAGCAAAGTATAAAATATTTCATTGCAAAGTACTCGGTAGCTGTGAAATCCCTCTTTATTTCTCCTGTGATGTTCTGTGTTCAGTGCAGGTTTTGTCACTTTGGAACAATAATTACATGTGGGGATGACATATGTTTTGTCCAGTATGTTCACCATTTTCCTGAAACTACTGTTAGTCTCTCAGGGTTTAGTGCACACAAGGGTTGTGATGATATTAGAATTTCAAACTTGAATCCAAGACCAGGAAAATACTCAGTGCCATTTTTGATATCATGGGGGGAAATTGATAAAATCAAGAGGAATAGTTGTTTTTAATCAGGATTAGAACAATACCAGTCTGTGCAAATGTGTTTAGCCAGAGCCCCATTTATTTCCTGATATTTCGGGATTTTTTTAAATCTACTGATGACAAATTTTTTTGGACTTTAAGAAACACAACTTTAAGAAGTTTAAAATTTGTGTTTCCCCTTTAAATTAACTCGATCCATTAGAGTATTACAGATGGGCAGGACTAACCTAATTCCCACATTAAGGTTAGTGTTTTATTGTTTGTCATAGCTGCTAGCCAGTATCTTCAAGATAACATGCGGCTAAGGTTGCTATCATATAAAGATACCTTTGGCTGCTCCCGTGTTTCCACATGGGATGCCAGAGCAGATTGGTCACCATATTTGATTTGATTTGACGCTTCCTGGCATGACCCTCCCAATTATCTGGGTTTGGGACTGACACTAGCTTGTGATCCCCTGAGGCTAGGTTTGTGGTTATCAGCTTATTCCTAAGTGTTAACTGTGCCGATCAGTTTAACATTTACTGTTCAAACGTCAGTATTGTTGACCTCCTTACTGACCTCTTTAAGTTCCTCCTAAAGTGTTGTAAATGTCAAATACTTCTAATAAGGGGCTGTGTGAACTCAAGTCCACTGGAGGACTGACGGCATCAATACTGTTGCAAACGAGTGTCTAATCTAATAATAATTTTTAGTATCGATTAGTATCTCAGATTATTTTGTGGACTCGTATCAGCGTTGGATATTTACTGGTTATGTCAAATTCATTTTCCATTCTTTTCATTACTTCTTTTTTTCAGCATCTGTCTCGCCATCTTTCAACCCTTATCATGCCACCTGCCATACAGAGACAAAGACAGGGAGACAGGTGTGTCAGAGAGAAGAAGGGGCTGCTCAGATGGCTTGATAGACGAACGGCAGGTGTTTCATCCAAAGGGTAGCCCAGGTTGCTTGGCAACTAATGGTGTCACAGGTTACCCCACATATAGGGGTATTATATTCAGCATTGTTGTCCTAGATGTGGTGTTTTCCTCCTTTGATCTGTCTTGCACGACGCGAATTAATGCGTTTGTTCATTAGAACATGGTTGTTACTGAGCCCGTGTGCGTCTCATCAAAGGCTCCGTGACAAGTGTGTGACAGATGTGGCAAAGCTGGACAGCAGTTTTCTGGAGGTTTTTATTTCTTTCTCTCTTTCTAATTCATTCATTTCTTTTATTTTCAGGCCGCAGCTACACTGATAGCTAACGGTTTAGTTGTCAGACAGATTAAACCATACAGCTGTTATACTTTGGGACACGTCAAATGTTTCCCTCAAACTGCTTTTTAAAAATCTGGATACTCTTTGTAAGGGCACAATCTTTGATCCAAATGGAAACAAAAAGATCAGACCTCATGCATTATCAAAGAGAGACATGGCACTCGAGTAACTCCTGAATTTAAATGTATAGGGCAGTTCTAGCTCAACAGAGATTCTAAAACCTTGTTTTCGAGCAAAGCCAGTAGAATTTTTTTAGTCTATTTTATCAGATATGAGCAATGAGTATGTTGAACTTTATGCTAATCTAGGTAACGTCCAAATAAAAGCCCAGAGGCACTGCATGAAGGTTCTGGGTTCAGACTGTGGCCTCTCTGTATGGAGTTTGCATGTTCTCCTTGTGCCTGCGTGGGTTTGCTCCCACAGTCCAAAGACATGCTTGTTAGCTTAATTTGTAACGCTAAATTGGCTGTAGGTGTGGTTGTGAGAGTGAATGGTTGTCTTTGTCTTAGTGATGGACTGGAGACTTGCCCAGAGTGTACCCTGCATTTCACCCAAAATCAGCTGGGACAGTTTCCAGCTGGACGGCCTTAATGGTTTCTTTTTAATTCTTACAGTAGGTAGTCCAACTAAAAGCATTTGATTATGTGTATCCTGTACTTCTTCTGCTAAGAAGACTACTTCTACTAGTAATAATTTTTTTGACTTTTTGAGCACTTTTCCAGACTTAATAAAGGGATTTTACAGCTGTGTTGGATCCCTCAGTAGTGTCACTGTACGCCTTCCATAACACAGAGTGCCAAAAATGAAAAGAAAAGTCAGCCAAGACAATGAAATTAAAAGAAAGTTCAAACAGGATAAAAAAAGCTTAAACTTGAGACAATAAACAAGCTGTTAAATATGAAAGACTCAAAAAAAGATCATAAAAATCCTGTCGCATTAAAATATGCTTTGAGGAAGGATTTAAAAGAGAAGACAGACTAAGATCCTCCAGCTGGGATATCCACAGTGTGATTACTTAAGCTGTGTAAGGCTTTCAGTGTGAGCAATGAGCTCTTCAAATCTTTCCAGCCACTGTAGTCAAACTAGTGTGGCATTAGTTTGCAGTCAGCTGTGTTTCAGTGCAAGCTGAGGGAGGGAGGTAGAGTTTGTCTTTTTGATTAGGATGAAAACATGATGATTTTCACTCATCAGAAGCAAAAGTTTGGAAAAGGTTTGGCTGTTTTAGTCATTTGATTGATGAAGGAGAGATGAAAGTCAACCTATGAGGAACTTGGTTGATTTTTAAGTAGTTTTGAGTGTCGAGTCTGTTGAAAAATGGCTAAAAGGCAGCATGGAGATAACAGTATATAAGGTCAGTATTGATCCCTCAAGTAAAAAAGTGTATAAAGAAGATTGTGGTACACATGCTGAATGAACCCTTATACTAGAGTAATGCATAATGCAACTACTAAATCATAAATCAAAAGAAATGAAACAGCGAGAAGGATTATATAAATAGATAAGACCAAAGATGATTCTGATTTAACTGAGAGATAAAAATCCCATTTTTCAGGTAAAAAGAAAAAACTTTCTAGTGTTGATGAGCTGCAGACAGAGCTGGGATTATGCAATGAGTGAGTCACACAACATCAGGAGACTAAGGACATCAGGGTGTCCTCTTAGAGAAACCGGAGGTTTTAAAAACACGGGAATGACATTATGTAAACTGTTAACCGGCTATGTATATCGCGCTGTCGCTAAGTGCTCTTAAAGTTCAGTTATTCCCACAACAGAGGCCACATAAAGACCGATATAAATGTTAAGTGTTTACATTGCAAGCTTTTAAAGAGAAGTCTAAATCAAGTGGCATTCTTTGAGCTGTGGCACAGATCCGATGCATTTATGTTGAATAAATGCATAAATGAACTATGTAGCACAAATAATTAGTTTTACAAGGGAACGCTAAACATGATGTTATAAAAAACAAAAAAAGTATCAGCAACCTTTTGGAGTAAAGTATGGTTCATTTTAATAAACATGAAGTGAGCAAAGCAGCCCAAACTCTTTACAGTTGGTGAAATAGTCATAAAAACAATCGTTTTTTTGTTATTCATTTCCACAACTTGTTGCACTTTTTGTTTCAGTGATCATGAATTTGTAAGTAACATGTTTCAATACGAAATCTGTTTCGTGTCAGAAACACATATTTGTTTCGAGAAAGCGGGAGGCATCACCACGGCAACCAAGAAAACAAACCTTTAAAGGATGTGGCGACTGTATTTCAACCGAAACCTGATCTTTCTCTGGACTGTGAAACTCTGCGTTGTGTATGACTTGAATTTGGATTTCTGGTATGATAGCCAACAAAACTCCCCTCCATCCACCAAATATGGACTTTTTCTAAGCATTCTCAAATGATGGTATATTGACTTTGTGTGCATGGGCATGAGCCAGTACATGTGGGATCGAAGTGGATGTTAAAAAATAGAGAAAACAAAATAATGTAGAAAAAATAAATACAAATTCATATCCAGCAACTTGTATCAATACATGGATGCATCACATGACAAGTCTTGGCAGAGTGTCTTTCAAAGAGTATTTGACCAATACAGAGCGCTCCACATTTTTATACATTTTATTAAGGATGAGTTTAATCCAGATGGGCCTGCTACGAGGAATAAAATCCTGAATCTTTCTATGTGACATTGTTTGTTGGACCATTTAGTAAACATGTGAATCTAACATAGTAGTTAAAAAAAAATCATAAACTGCTTCCAGACAAAGGTCGTCCTTGACCTCTGCTTGTTGCTTGTTTTCTACTAGGAAGACAATCTGCTCTGGGCAAAAACATGGTTAAAGAAGAGATTACACACATACATGCAGGGTTATGCGCTCTTTATTTTAATATTAATGAGAAGTGTGTGTGTGTTCATGTTTAGACATCTTTGTGAGAACAGAAAATTGGCATGCTACTATACTTATGGGGACAAAATGCCCGTTCCCACGTGTTTGAAAGCAATTTTGAGGCTCAAAATGTGTTTTTTGTGTCAGGATTAAAATTAGGTTATGGTTCGGTTTAGGCTGAGGGTTAGGAAATCATTTTTGATGGTTACAGTTAGGGTAAGCAGCTAGGGAAAGCATTATGTCAATGAGATGTCCTCACTAAGATATGACAACGAGCGTGTGTGTGTGTGTGTGTGTGTGTGTGAGAGAGAGAGAGAGAGAGAGAGACAGTTTCACACTGATCAGTTACAAAGTATCATGGATGCACATTAGCCACTGTAATAACGTGACTAAGCACTAAGGTCTGTTTGTCTGAACACAACAGTCCTTCTTCTCTCAGTCTTCTCACAATCACTGAAAGTGTGCTGACCCCCCCAGCTGACCCCACAGGTGTCCCTTGACAAAGCCCCACCTCCTCTTGTTGCTGCAGTTCAGTGGAGGCAGAATCTGCAGCTCCCCTGATCTCCATCCTGATCCGAGCCTCAAGCAGCCCAGCCTACAATTAGCATCCATTCAGAGTGCCTGGTGACAACGAGCTGAGCTCAGACCAGTTGAGAGCAGAGCGTTCCCAGCTATGATGGTGCCAGATTATTATCAGAGCTCAGTAATGACGGGCAGTGGTCTGCTACATGGAGTTTATCTTGATGTCATGGCTGCTGTGTGAGTGAAGGAAAACACCAAGATAAGTGTGTCTTTTGGTTCTGAGTTGACACCACAGAAACACCTCCACACCCCACAGTGTCACAAAGCCCACAGTACAGATTTGGTCCATTTGATTATTCACACAGTAATGAGCCGCTCACACTTCTGTGCACCGGAGCCACATTAACACTGCAGCCTGTCCGAGGCTGGATCTGTGACGGACTTCGTCGCAATCTGACATTCCTGTGTGCGACCCGTGGGAACAGGCTTTGCACTGCCATCTGTCTCTGAGCAAACACATGGACACCGGCTCACACACACACACACACACACACACACTGACCGACCCAACACCCATGTAGCATTCGGTTTGCAGATGCTGATTGTCAACAGACACGTCTTAGAAGCTCTAAGCACTAATTTAGTTTTCATGCAGCGATGCTGTGAGCCGCTGAGACTGCATCGATGGCCTGAACTGTGTTTAGTTCCAGGTTCAGACGCAGAACACTCAGTGAAACAAGCACCATGGTTCCATTTCAACCAAGAAACTTTCAACCAAGCCTCAACCAAGAAACTGTGCTGCACTTATATTTAAATACAATGGACAGGTTCAATCATCTTTATAATATAATATAATATAAGATAATATAGACGGGGGTTGGGGGGCTGCTGGATGGTGCTGGGCAGCTCATGTGCAGCAGGCTGTGTGATGGGGTGGATGTAGAGACTTTGCCCTCAGGGACCATAACATGAGTGAAAAGAGGGTGCAGCACCTTTGTCATTGAAATGAAGCAGGAGATCCCCATGACAAAGGCTGCGGAGCAGGTGGAGCAAGCCCACCCCCACTCATTCCCATAGAATGAGTGGTGCAGGGGGGTTAAGGGTGGAAGCTGGGAGACGTGGGGTGATACTCGGGCTTCCTCTGCTTCTATTCAGCTGTCGGGATTTTCCCCCAATTTAGACATGAAGAAAGTTGGAATAAGACTTGATGGAATGAAGATCAGCGACACACTCGGATAATCTGCACCAGAACAGCCGTCGTGTCAGGAATAGCCAGTCCCGGTCATTTGCACTGCTCTGTGCAGATATTCAGCATCGCTCCCATGTGGGGGTGTTTTGGGGTCTCGGCATGCGTCGGGAGCATTGTCAGGGCACGCGAGCATCTGCCACTGTTTCATTACCATGCTGTCAGATCGTGTGAGAATGAATGGATTTGGGCTGGAGGAGAGGGGGGCTAGGAAGGATCCTGCCTGCAAGTCAGCGCTGGAGACTAACCTAATGACAGGAAGTCGCCTGCAAACTCAACACCAGCAAGCACAGATGCTTGTGTCTGACACAGCAGTACACAGCACCGGGACCATCACCTACGACTTTACAGAGCTAGAGGCAGCTGAGCCGAGCTTTGCAGAAAATCCCACAGTGTCTGAAACACAGGATGGTCCATCCAGATGCACGCGTCACAACATGTCTTCACAGAACTTCATCAGAACTGCACACAGAGCCTCATGTATGTGCAGACAGTTTCAGCACACACGGACAGCAGTGACTCATCAGGTTTCAGAAGAGACACATAAAGTACTCCAAGTACTTGGTACCAGTACCGTAATAGTTCCAGTTTCCCAAAGAGAACATGATGTTTCCGTGTTACAGGTGCACATGCAGTGCTTACAGAGACAGATCTGACCTCAGCACTTTGTGCAGTTTAGCAAAATGTTGATGTTCACGGTGTTTAAAGCAGAGGAGAAATCCATAAATCTAATCCTGGGACACTTTGAACACGGTAAGACACTTACCGTGTTCAAAGTGTCAGGCAGGCATTTTCCACCCCGTGTTTAGTTCTATCATTTTGATTTTTGGTGTAATGGTGGATTTCATTCATGCATGTGGGACAAACCCAGAGTCCAGAAGCAGCTGGAAGGGCTTGGTCATGACACCTCCAAGGTGAGTGGGCCTGTCCTTCATTGTGACTGGAGTGTGTGAGGGACTGGGGCTGCTGGGATTCCAGTCTTTCTGGGGTTGCTGTAAGTCATTGAATCTGTTATAGAACATGTTTTACTGCTCTGAAAATGAGGTGGGATCAGAGTATTTCATTTGGCTGTGCTCAGGTTCCCACCCATCATGGTGCTGAGCCCAGGCCAGGCCTTTCTTCCATTCCCTGCTGTAAACTTTTCTCTCCACTTTGTTCTCAAGTTGGATTTTGTTCAGCTTTACTTTCTGTCTGAAGTCCTTAAACATGCCAGTTTATTCTTATTTAGGAAAAACTTCAAGTCTTTTTTGACCCAAGGTGTATTATTTGGGTCCTGCTTAGACGGGGTAAGAGAATCAGCAGAAACTATCAGGTAGAAAGAATCTGTGTTCAAAATGACTGTTTCTGAAAAACATCCCAGTCAGTCAGTTCTGTGCAGCCTCCCAGTTCCTCAGTTGACTCACTGGCCCATATGTTGATGGTTTTGGTCTACACATTGTTCAGACTGTAATGTTTGTCTCTTACTTTAGGTGAATATCTGATGTTTACCAAACCTCATATCTGACTGCATTTTGAACAGGCTAGCTGCTTCATGGTTGAAGAAGGGAGCAGCTGTGTGAAGACACTGAGCTAATGGCGTGCAGGTTGTCTTCTATGTTTAATGCACAGACGAGATTCTCTCCTTTACTTTAATAGTGGAAAGAAACTGAGAAAACTTAGTGCTGCCTGTGCAGAGCTATGTCTCTCCATCCTGGGATTTTCACTGTGCTGCACAAATTCTTCTCTGATGAAAACGTA
>VUQP01049110.1:0-14007 GCA_015108555.1 Coptodon rendalli | reverse complement strand
CCACATGGACATAAAAAAGAGTAACAGAGTTGGTGAAACTCAAGATGGAAGAGACTTTTTCATACAGAAGACATGAAGTTGTTCGTGATACACCAATGGTGGAGGCTTTCATGGCAAGATGGCCTGCTCTATTTGATTTCCATGAGGTAAGGTTTGCCTCATACACGGTGTTCTTGTGGTATTAGCCTAAAATGGTTAAGGCACAGTTGTTATTTGACAGCCCATTTCTTCAGCATGAGTGATTGCAGCCTTCTTCCAGGTATTAAACCTGTGAAGCTCATTCCTCTGTGCTCATGTTTTCAGATCAACGCTGAGTTTAAGAGAATTGCCACCATCCCCCCTCAAACAAAGTTCCTGGCTCAGCTGGATCTCCACTTGGACAACCTGGTGAAGTTGGTCAACAGAAGAGGAGAGCTTGGACTAATACTGAAAAGAATTGTGGCACAAATGGATAATGTAAGTGATAAAGCCTCAACACTCACTTAACATGATCCTCTTTGGATGAAACTTTATAATTGTGGAAGATTTCAAATGTTTTCCCATGATAAATTCTCTCATTTTGTATTTTTACATCTGCTTGTTTTTTTTAACCTTCACTTTGTCAACTTATTATTAATTGCCAGTAAACCTATTATTAATTTGTGTGCCTTTACTTTAAAAACATTCATGTAAAGTTCACTATTAAAACTTAAATGAAGGACAAGGGCTGAATAAAGATGCTAATTACATACATTTCATTTCAGTGTGAAGATGCTGATGCTGAGTGTGTCAAGGGAGTGTGTATCTACATGGGTGAAGACCCTGGCATGCTTATCCAGGAGAATGTGGTATGTACTTGTCTTTTATTTTCTTTTTTCTTTTTTTTTTTCGGACTTTCCACAGTGTGTCATATTACTTACTTGGCATGAAATGACTAACATGGCTTCTTTTTTACAGGGCATGGAAGAACGTGCCATCAGTGAGACTGTTGAAGACACCACTGTTCGAATTTAAAGAGGAAGCTTCAGCAGATGAACAAGAGTTGTCCTTGCAGGCATCAGGGTGGCGAAGAATTTGGATAATGTAGCATTTGCTGTGATAATGCTATTTGGACTCATGTATGCATTAAACCTTGCCTACCGTGCTGACCTCCGCTACAACTTTGACGTTTTCCAGAAGGTTTTCATGGAACTGGATGGAGCTAAACTCTCTAAAGTTCTTGCTTTCAAAAACCATCTGTTTCATTGAGAAGTCAAAGACTGCACTTCTGCAATTCTTTGCAGTTTTTCATTTTGTGTTCAGTAACGTTATACTGCTTATGTTTTTATTGCTTTCCCCTCATGTGACTGCAATGCAGGATGATTTTTCCTTTTGGTATCATGTTGTAAGAAATTTTTACTGACGATTTTTAGCAATATGTTCTGAGTCAACCTTAATGTCCTGCTTACATGTTTAAAAGGAAGATTAAAATTCATGTAGGTGTTTGGTATTAGTTATGTAACAATGTCATTTAAGGCTCAACTTAGTTGAAATCTTGTACAGGTAAATACTTGTACAAAAGCTGAAACTGTTGTCAAATAATACACAAGTTATATTTGTGTAAATCTGTTTATTCATAAAAGCGTGTTGCTTTTTTTCAGGTAGTCTTAATTTAGTTTAAATTTTCAATTGTGTAATTAATACAAATGTTATATGTAAGAGATGACAGGATCATCTATAAGCACTTTCTTTTATTTGCTGCTAAGATCAGTTTTTTTGTGAAATATTTGCAAATGTTTTAAATTTTTCTTTTAGTTATTTCTGCAGGCTATCTTTAAAAATGTGTTAACAAGTTTATATGGATGTGATTTTGGACTTGTTCATGGCAGCTTGCTGCTTTCACTGCTGTTACAGTTTAATAAAGGTGAATTGTTCAGTAGCACTCACAGTCTTTGCCTTTTTTGTCAATAATGATCAGTTAATATTTCAATTGAAAAAATTAAGTAGCCATAAGCCATCATTTGTGTTGCAGGAACATAATTGCAATGTGTTTACATTACACAATATCATTGCGTACCACTGGCAATCAAAAATAAGTTGGTGTTAAACATTAAAATATATTGAAATTAAGCAATACATTGATATTATGGTAACAGATTAATATTAGTACATCAAACATGATTTTTTAAAGTAATCTGATGTAAGTAAAATACTTTGATTTGACAAGCATTAATTACTTGAGGGAAAGTGGAAAATTACGTCAGTCATACTTATTCATATTATGTGGGACCGATGTACACAATAAAATCAAGTAAATTGAAAGAACTTTTTTTTTCAGTGTATGCCCCATGACATATGCTCCAGCCCCGCTGAAATCCTGAAAAGGTCAAGTGAAAGAGGATGGATGGAGCGACAGCTACGTGAATGTTGTTAATAACTGATCAAAGTGGAGAAAAAAAAAGACTTTTCTTAATGTTAACCAGACTCTAGCCTTTGTTGAAAGCTCCAAAAAATAACGCTTTAAATTAATTTAAAATAATCATGAAAAGGATTTCCACGTTAATAAATGGCTTTCTATTACATGCAATAATTCTGTTCGACTAACATAATTTGCATGGGTTGGATCAGCGGAATGAAATTAAGCTGGACTCAACTGCAGTAAATAAGTTGATTCATCATTAATTGATTGGTCCAATTCAAGTACATTAAGTTAGAATAACAGAATTGCATCATGGTAAAATAAAGCAATTTAATCATGTAAATGTATTTAAATAGTTATTTTAAATTGTTATTTTGTATAGTTATTTTAAATAGCTTATTTGTGGTATGTTATTTAATGTTAATAGTTATTTTGAGTATATGGTAATTGGAGCACTTGTGGCAGTGACCCCTAAACTGGGTGAGTAGCTCCAGCAAATCCCCTTCTATCCTTCTATCTAGATGAGTGCAGTTCTAATGCAGTTCTAGGACAAGCAAAGATACTGAGCTGCTAGAGGACTCAAGCTTGAAGGATATAGACCGCCCTCAGCGCAATCTATTTATTTATTTATTTATTTATTATTAGTTTTAAACACCTTTGTAACAATTTCAAGCAAACTCTGTTCACTTTGTCATTATGAAGTCTTGTGTGTCAAATTCTCAGGTGAAAAATTACTTACTCCTTCAGTAACTACTGAAGTGCTGTGAATAGTTTTTGGATGCAATGTAGAGTTTATTTTGTTTTTTCAGCCTAACGATGGGCTCCCTAAGTTGCATTAACATCTTACTCTCTTATTGAAAGTTCACATCTTGGTTTCAATTTAAAATCCACTGTGGTAGAATACATTGGTATACAGAGGAGTTTGTGGTTGTTTCATCTCCACTTTGGGTCTAGGGTCTATTCACGTCTGTATTTTGGCTTATGGATTCTGTTAAATGAAAAGTGAAAGGACATAATGTGTTGTTGATCTGAGGCTGCTAATGGCCCTGTTATCTTTAGACGGACATAGCATACAAGAGCATTGTGCAACATGTGGGTATTACATACAATTTACTAACATCTACTAGGACATCATGGTGACCTTTTAAGAATAATTAGTCTAATGAGAAAAACATCCGAGATATTTCTATTTTCAGTGAACCTTCCCCCAGTATCACTTGCCTGAGGAAAATCACAAGGAAGTTACAGAGAAAGGATGTTGTATAATGAGAAAAGGAATAGAAGCAGTTTAACCTGTCAAGGACAAAAACATGAAGTGGATAGCACTGTAGCCCTCATAGAGTTTGCATGTTCTTCCCGTGTTTGCATGGGTTTTCTCCAGGTACATTATTATTATTATTATTGTTATTATTATTATTATTATTATTATTATATGTTTGTTTGAAAATAGTGTAATTTTGTACAGGTTTGCAGATTTTCAGATAGAAATGTAAAAACAATTTCCACAGAAAGCATATATACCACTGTTTCATGATTACCATGCAAAAAAAGAGAGGTGAGCAAAGTGTGGACAACTGATGGCCTGCCCCATATGGAAAAGAAATAGTAAAAACTTATATGTTGTTACTCATGAAAGTGGCCACTTTCATGAGTAAATCATATAAGGCTTAAATGATTTACTCATGAAAGTGGCCACTTTCTCATTACTTTCATATATTGTTTTAGTAAGTATCCAAAACATACAAGTTTCATTATATAATTTTTCAGAATAAAAACAGAATTTTAAAGTAAAGGGAAACAAACAAGGGGACAGGTGAACTCTTTTCTTCACCTGGGAAGGAAGCATGATTACAGAAATGAGGAGACAAGCAACCTAAAAACTAGATAACCAAACTAAAACCTGACATTACAAAGAGTAAGCATGGAGGAATTACAACTATAAAAAAACCAAAACATGGAACACAATCTTAATCTTAGAGAATTAGAAGACCAAACACACACTGCGTCACAGGACCATGACAGCATCAGTATTTAACTCAAACCTCTACTCATTTCAAATTAGAACTATTTCCATGACTTAAAGATATTTGTTGTAAAAAAAAGTGTTGTAATAAGTGACCGGTACCTACAAACATAGTCAAGAGGTATAGGTGTTCAAGCCAAATGTAAGAGATAAGAGATTTATTATGCCCAAAGATCTGGTTCCAGTATTCTAGAAACATTTGATTCATGGGATTAACACAAATAACAACAATTAAAGTTTAATTCAGTTTCAATTCAGTTTTATTTATCAAATCACAACAGTCATCTCAAGGTACTTTATATTGTAAGTTAGACCCTACAATAATACATACAGAGAAAAACCTAACAATCATATGACCCCCTATGAGCAAGCAGTGGAAACGAAAGACTCCCTTTTAACAAAAAGAAACCGCCGGCAGAACCAGGTTCAGGGAGGGGTGGCCATCTGCTCCGACCGGTTGGGAGTGAGAGAAGGAAGACTGGATGAAAGACATGCTGTGGAAGAGAGACAGAGATTAATAACAAGTATGAATCAATGCAGAGAGGTCGATTAACACATAGTGAGTGAGAAAGGTGACTGACAAAGAAATACTCAATCATGGGAATCTCCCAGCAGCCTAAACCAATGCAGCATAACTAAGGGAGGATTCAGGGTCACCTGGTCCAGCCCTAACTATATGCTTTAGCAAAAAGGAAAGTTTTAAGCCTAATCTTAAAAGTAGAGATAGTGTCTGTCTCCCGAATCCAAACTGGAAGCTGGTTCCACAGAAGAGGGGCCTGAAAACTGAAGGCTCTCCCTCCCATTCTACTTTTAAATACTCTAGGAAAAAAAAGTAAGGCTGCAGTGTGAGAGCGAAGTGCTCTAATAGGGTGATATGGTACTACAAGGTCATTAAGATAAGATGGGGCCTGATTATTTAAGACCTTGTATGTGAGGAGCAGGATATTGATCTCAATTCAGGTTTTAACAGGGAGCCAATAAAGGGAAGCCAATACAGGAGAAATATGTTCTCTCTTTCTAGTCCCTGTCAGTACTCTTACTGCAGCATTTTGGATTAACTGAAGGCTTTTCAAGGTGTTTTTAGGACATCCTGATAATAATGAATTACAGTAGTCCAGCCTGGAAGTAATAAATGCATCAACTAGTTTTTCAGGGTCACTCTGAGACAAGATATTTCTAGTTTTAGAGATGTTGCGCAAATGGAAGAAAGCAGTCTTACATATTTGTTTAATATGTGCGTTGAAGGACATGTCCTGGTCAAAAATGACGCCAAGGTTCCTCACAGTGTTACTGGAGGCCAAGATAATAATAATGGATTGCATTTATATAACGCTTTTCGAAACCCTCAAAGCGCTTTTACAATTCCACTATTCATTCACTCTCACATTCACACACTGGTGGAGGCAAGCTTCACTGTAGCCACAGCTGCCCTGGGGCAGACTGACAGAAGCGAGGCTGCCATATGGCGCCATCGGCCCCTCTGGCCATCACCAGTAGGCGGCAGGTGAAGTGTCTTGCCCAAGGATACAACAACCGAGACTGTCCGAGTCGGGGCTCGAACCAGCAACCTTCCGATTACAAGACGAACTGCCAACTCTTGAGCCACGATTACCCTGTCCTTCTTTTTGGATAATGCCATCCAGAGTAAGAATCTGGTTAGATACCATATTTCTAAGATTTTCAGGGCCAAGTAAAATAACATCAGTTTTATCTGAATTAAGAAGCAGAAAGTTAGAAGCCACCCAGGTCTTTATGTCTTTAAGACATTCCTGCGTTTATTGTGTTTTATCTGGCTTCATGGATAGATAAAGTTGTGTCATCAGCATAGCAGTGAAAATGGATGCCATGCTTTCTGATGATACTGTGCAAGAGAAGCATGTATAATGTAAACAGAACTGGTGATAGCACTGAACCCTGTGGAACTCCATAATTAACCTCAGCATGTGAAGAAGACTCTCCATTTACATGAACAAATTGGAGTCTAGATAGATATGATACAAATCACTGCAGTGTAGTTCCTGTAAAACCTGCAGTGTGCTCTAATAGTATATTATGGTCAACAGTATTGAACGCTGCACTGAGGTCTAGTAGGATAAGCAGAGATGAGTCCACTGTCAGAGGCCATAAGAAGATCATTTGTAACCTTCACTAAAGACTTTCTGTGCTATGATGAGCTCTGAAACTCTTCAAATAAGTCATTCCTTTCAAGATAATCTGTAAGCTGTTTGACAACTACTTTTTCAAGAATTTTTGGACTGGAAAAACACAGCTTAATTTGAGACACATTGAAGACATTGTGAACCATGCTGAGTGGTAGCTTTAGGCAAACAGAAACTTTGTTTACCAAAGAAGTGATTTCAAATGGCCCGATGAAGGTTGAGGTGAGTTTCTTTGATTCAGTATGAACAGGAAAGAAGCTTGTGGCTAACCAAACCTTCTGACTGACGGTATAGTCAGGGGTGGGAGTGCCGGATGGCCAGGCGTTTGTTGCGTTCCCTGGTGCACAACAACACCACCCGGGTGGCCCTCCAAACCTGGCAATACTTGTGGAGGTGAAACTGGGCAGAGGGGACAAAGTGCTCATCTTCTAGAGCCGGGAACAGAGGAGGTTGACATCCCAGGGAGACCTCAAACTAAGATTGCCCCATAGTTGTAGACGTCAGGCTATTGTGGGCATATTCCGTCTCCAGCTCCTGGTTGGTGCGCTCTGTTTGTCCGTTACTCTGTAGGTGGTCACCAGAGCAGAGACTGACCTTGGCTCCTAGAGCCAAGCAGAACTCCTTCCACACACGACAGGTGAATTGCAGCCCACGATCTGAAATCACGTCCTCCGGGATGCCGTGGAAGCGGAACACATGGTTTGTGAGCAGCCGACTCATCTCTGGGAGCTTGGGGAGTGCAACAAAGTGGGCAGCTTTTGAAAGCAGCCAACAATAGTCATTATAGTGGTGTTACCTGCTGACGGTGGGAGGACAGTAACAAAATCCACAGCTATATGGGACCACGGGCTAGATGGTGTAGGTAAAGGTTGCAGCAAGCCGGCCGGAGGTTGATGTCCCAGCTTGCTCCGGGCACAGGTTGAACAGGCGGAGACGTACTCCCGAACATCCCGTGATAAAGTGGACCACCAGAAAAAGCGTTGGAGGAAGGTGATCATAACTGGCTCCATAATGTGAGTGATGTCTGGTAGGCGCTGTCCCGACAGAGCAGAAACACGAAGAGGGTTTGGCAATAATTCAGAGATTACGTTTAAACGTTTGGCGAGATGCGACCTTGGCTCTTGACCAAGGAGTCTATTAAAGCTGAAAGAGAGTGAGTCATGGTTTGATTTGTTATTTTGGCTGGCAGCATAAGACATGGAGGAGAATCTTGAGATAGCTCGCCCACTAGTATAACTTTACTGGTGGACGCGCACTTTTGATTGCGACAGGCAGGTTGCCACAAAATGGCCTTTCTTGCCACAAAACAAGCACTCACCAGGTTCAGCAACCAATGAGCTGCTGCTTCAGCGCCGGATCCCTTCTCAAAAACACTTGTAAACTTTGAAAGAAAAGGCACCGCCTGAGCTCACAGCAGCGCAGTCACGTAACAACTGAACAAAGAAATGCAATTTTTGCTCCATCATCTCCAAACAACTGTCTCTTTTGATGAAAAACCAAAGATCATTGCGTTAAAAGTCCTGCACACTTGGTTAGCCCACCTAGAAGGGCTCAGGGGCAGGTAGACAAAGACCCAGGGTGCCTGGTTCTGGAGCGAGGGGGGCACATCTGGGGGATGTGGCTCCTTGCAGGGGTGGATCAGCCACACTCTCCAGCGGTGCAAGCCGAGCCATTGCCTGGGTTAGAGAAGCAATCTAGCCCAGCAGGTGTGAGAACACTGCCTCGCGATGGACCAGCAGCGCATCCTGCGTCGCGAGGGCTCACTGGATTGGGTTTAGGTCTTGGTCTGATGAGTCCATATTCTTGCTTCTCATGCACAGAAGGAGTTCTTTGCAAACAAAAGAAGACAGTTTACTAACAAAGGGGAACACCTCAGTGCTATATATATGTACAGTGAGTTGGGAGGGGTGTCATCCACACATGATTGTCATGCCAGCTTGAAGGCCTGTGGTACATGGTCGATTATTAGAGAGAGGTTGCTGATATTTAAGATTGAAGCATTAATTAATGGCAGGACCTCTTTGAGCAGTCTTGTACAAATGGGGTCTAAAAGACACGTTGATGGTTTGGAGGAAGTAATTATTGAAGTTAACCCAGAAAGATCAATTGGAGAAAAAGACTAAGTGAATTTCAATGGTACTGAAAGTAGCTGTAGATGATGTTACATATGTGACATGATTATGGGTAATTTTTTCTCTAATGGTTAAAATTTTGTGTGTGAAGAAGTTCATTAAGTCATTACTAGTTAACAATAAAGGGATGGTTGGCTCAACGGAGCTCTGACTTTTTGTCAGCCTGGCTACAGTGCTGAAGCTTTAAGGAGGGCTTTCTTATAAAGCAATAAACTAATTCTCCAGGCTAAATGATGATCTTCTAAATTTGTGACACCCCATTTCCTCTCCAGCTTACAAGTTATCTGCTTTAGGCTTCGTGTTTGAGAATTGTACCACAGAGTCAGGTACTTCTGATTTGAGGCTCTATTTTTCACCGGAGCTACAGTATCCAGAGTCGTACGTAGTGAAGAGGTAAAATTATTAACAAGATGATCGACCTCTGTTGGAGTAGCATTCAGGTGCTCTGCTCTGTGTTGGTACAGGGCATTGAAGATGATAACAGTGGGTGGATCATATTCTTAAACTTAGTTAAAGCGCTTTCAGAAAGACATCTACTTTGATAAAGTCTACTCCCCACTGCTGTGTAATCAATTATTGTAAATGTAAATGTTATCAGGACATTTACAATCAATTACAATGTGATCAGACAGGAGAGGGTTTTCAGGAAACACTGTTACGTGTTCCGTTTCTATGCCATATGTTAAAACAAGATCTAGAGTGTGATTAAAGTGGTGGGTGGGTTCTTTTACATTTTGAGAGAACCCAATTGAGTCTAATAACCGATTAAGTGCTGTGTTGAGGCGGTAATTTTTAGCATCTACATGGATGTTAAAATCACCCACAATAATTATTCTATCTGAGCTGAGCACTAAATCAGATAAAAAGTCAAAGAAATGAGACAGAAACTCTTTGTACTGCCCAGGTGGATGATAGATGATTACAAATAAGACTGGTTTTTGAATTTTGCAGTTAAGGTGGACAAGGATAAGCATCAGGCTTTCAAATGAGTTAAAGGTCTGTCTTGGTCTTTTGTTGATTAATAGGCTGGTGAGGTTTGGCCTTCTCTGCTTTGACTGCTGTCCCTGCAACCCCGCTCCAGAAAAAAATGAATGTATGGACAGAGGGATGTTTTTGATGCCAAAACTATTACAGTAACTTAAATATTCAGGCTCTATAACAATACCAAATTTCTGATGTCACATGCAGATGATAAGATCTCAGAGAAATCAGGCTGGTGGGGTCAGAGTGTGGTCCTACAAGTTACTGCAAATGTGTAACAGAGAAAAACAGAATAAGAGTGTGAGGCTTCTTTTTAACCACAGTGATGTGTAACATGTTTTGTTTCATCAAGTTTTCTTCCTCCACTTATCTCCTTCCTGATCAAGAGCCTTTTACTGATGTACTGTGTTCATCTACTGTTTATGCTCCACACAGCCTTTGAAATATCATAAATCCATGTCAATTTGATGATCTATGTTTGATGTTATTTTTTCATATTTATAAGTATTTATATCATGTTTCTTTTCTGCACGAAATACTCTCTTCCCAACAGTACTGGGATTTCTGCTTATTTTCTAATTTTAGGTCATCAATATCCTTATGCCTTAAAAAAAAAAAAAAAAAAGTTACCTGTAATTTTGAGTCTTTTTTGATTAGATGGCATAGATTTCACTTTTTTTTACATTGTAAATAAAACAAAGTAATTGCTCAAGCTTTTTTTTCACAGTGTGGTTTTTGTTAGGGCGGAACTGTAGCTGAATGACAAGACAAACTATTAGATAGCTTGAGAACACCACAGGTCAGTTCAACAGAAGAGTTGACAGCTGATGTTTGTGGTAAGTTGCTGTGTTTGTTTGTTAAATTTAGTACTTTATTTTTCCCTTTGGTTTTATATGTTATACAAATACTAGAAACCAAATCAATGGTTTCTGTCATTTTATAGAAGTCTGCTCAGTCATTGTGTTTAATTGCATTTTATATTTTATCTATGTTTTCCAGAAAATTGAAAATGGCAAACTTCACATCCACTTATGATGTAACGACTGATGCATACTTTTGTGATATTAATGTTCCTGGTATCACTGGTCCCTTCTTCATCTTGATCTTCATCCTCAGTGTCATAGGCAACAGTCTCCTCTTATGTGTTCTTTTCATCTACGAGAACCTGAAAAATGTCACAAATATTTTCATCCTGAACCTGGCCTGTTCTGATTTGATCTTCACCATCACACTTCCATTCTGGGCCGTTGATTATCTACATGACTGGGTCTTTGGGGACTTTGGTTGCATATTCGTGACTGCTGCATATGTACTTGGTTTGTACAGCAGTGTCATTCTGCTGACTGCCATGACAGTGGATCGTTTTATTGCTGTGGTGCTGCACAAGTTAAAGATCAACCATGCAAAAAGGAAAAAGTATGGAATTTGTTTCTGTATAGCTGCCTGGGTCATCAGCATCTCAGCATCTCTGAGTGATGCTATGAAAGTAAAGGTTGAAAACTGGTATGGTTTTAACTATTGCTATGATGAATCTGAAGACAACCTCAGAGACTATCTCCAAGTGTCACTGCTATTCTTCCTCCCATTTGCCATCATTATTTTCTGCTATTCTGCCATCCTCAAGACAGTTTTGCAAGGTTTAAACAGAAAGAAGTTCAAGACTGTAGCTGTGCTGTTGTGTATTGTTGCAGCCTTCTTCATTTGCTGGGGGCCATACCATATTTGGCTTTTAATCACCTCTTTTTATATACCCAAAGATTGTAAGGCACAGGAATGGTTGCATGTCACTTACCACATTTGTGAAAAACTTACTTATTCTCATTGCTGTGTGAACCCACTGCTGTGTATGCTCTCACAGAAGTTGCGAAAGCATCTGTTGAATCTTTTGCGCTGCGATAATGTGTGCAGGAAGAACAGACAGACAGACACTGGTCAGACTGTAGATTTCACTGCACAGAGATCTGCTGTTCAGTTGGAACTGCACAACGTTCCTTTAAACAGCCACTTGTTAAATTAAACGCTGATTCATTCTGTAAATACTTTAATACAATACAGTTTATTAAATTTCACATTTTCAGCATAATTCGCTAAGGATTTCTACAGGTAAAGATGTGCATTTTAATATTGTACTTCCATTTGAATTCTGACCGTGGCTCAGTAGATTGGGAAGCTCATCTGTAACCGGAAGGTTACTGGTTTGATCCCCCTGCCCTCTCTGTCCTTGTCGTTGTGTCCTTGGGCAAGACACTTTACCCTACCGCCTACTGGTGTTGGCCAGAGGGGCCGATGGCGCCATATGGCAGCCTCGCTTCTGTCAGTCTGCCCCAGGGCAGCTGTAGCTACAACTGTAGCTTGCCTCCATCAGTGTGTGAATGTGAGAGTGAATGAATAGTGGCATTGTAAAGTGCTTTGGTTGCCTAGAAAAGCGCTATATAATTGCAATTCAATATTATTATTTACTGTTCCTGCAGATAATAAAATGCTGTCAAAATCCAATGAAGCTGATAATATTTTTCTCTTCTCTCTAAATTGTGACATGTAACATTAGGTTAGACTGAAAATATCCCATTTTCATTAATTTTCTGTAGTCAAAGTAGAATGAAGTGTAACTGTATTAACATGATCACCGAAAAAACAGCAATACCTAGAGTGACATGGACTCCACACACAAGTATTTGTCACAGTTTCACTGTCACAGTGACCCCTGTAGACTCATTTTATATTTTCATGCCATTTGACACGGCCCACTTAATTAAAATTGCATTTAATCTAATTGTTATCCCTATACTTCTTTTTACTATTCATTTATTTATTTTTACAACTGTGTATATATTTGTTCCAAATGCATTTATTAATTTAATGAGTTACATGAACTTGACCACATCAGTGTTGTGATCGTGACGCCAGCTTCGGCTCCGCCTACCGAGGAGGACACCATATTTTTTTGAGGTCTCTGCAGACAAACATGATGGCTGCAACACAGTAACATAATTATGCAAAGACATGGCAGTGAAGATCACCAAGCCGGTGTACAGTCCCAGATAATAAATCCCTCCAAAGGCCCACTCTCCAAACATCCAGGCACGGAGTTCATTACAGGCTGCAAAAGTGAAGGTCAGAGTGAAGCAACAGTTAGAAAATGTGAGTTGCAGAAGTAAGATATCTGATGTGATCTTCCAAGCTTGTTCCATCTGAAGGGCCAACATCAGGGAGCTGTTTCCAGGCAGGGCGATGCAGACGATGAGAATGATGAAAGCAACAGCATATTGAAGTGCTGATTTATGAAAATGAAGATCAGTCTTGCTGCTTTCAGTCTCATTATAGAGTCTATAATCATAATTGTCACTGCTCAAGGCCAGGATTTAATTGTTCTGGTCTTGTCAGGAAATTCCAGTTGACTAAATGAAGAAATGAGGATCCAATATTCATTAGTTAAAGTTTCATAACTCAAGTTATTCTAACACTCCTGGTTCAAGTTAATCTGTTAATAATAAAAGACCAATGAACTAAGTAAAACTATACCTGCTAAACATTAGCATAGTTTATATGATGAGTACTGGTCTTGCTGGAAACAGGTCAGCTGGCTCGAGTATCTCAGAAGAGTTTTCTTGTCTTCTCGGAGTAAAACAAACAGTTTTTACATTTCACACAAGTGAAAAACAATCAACAACAAAAAGTGTTTGGCAGCTTTTGTTAATGCCAGGTGCAACAAGAATATTGTGAAGTGGTTCAAGCTCGTAAATACGTGAAGGTATCTCAAACAGTGACGCTTTACAGCAATGCTAGATTCCTGGTGTTTCATACAGATACTAAGATCATAGTAAATTCAGGCTGCTTTGAGGCCACATGTTCCTGCAATGGCATTCCTGAGATAAGGAAAATAACTGTTTCATATGTGTTTCATCAAGTTCTCATGATTCTAACGGTGGTGGTGTAGTTTTTTAATCAAACTGCTCTATTTTATTGATTTACTACTCCAGCAGTCTGGTTGTAAAATTATTTTTTTTATATCTACTGATTATACTACAGTATTAATGGCAACATAAATATCATAAATCTGCCACTTTCCATGTTCCTGTTTTCTTATACTAATGACTTTGGCCAGCATCTGATGGATACCCATATGGAAAAGAAATAGTAAAAACTTATATGTTGTTACTCATGAAAGTGGCCACTTTCATGAGTAAATCATATAAGGCTTAAATGATTTACTCATGAAAGTGGCCACTTTCTCATTACTTTCATATATTGTTTTAGGAAGTATCCAAAACATACAAGTTTCATTATATAATTTTTCAAGGAATCTTATATCTGTTTTCACTCTTGTATGCTTTT
>VUQP01049108.1:0-13364 GCA_015108555.1 Coptodon rendalli | reverse complement strand
CTGTTGGGAAGACAACGTTGGAGAAATGTGAACATTTTATTTGTACTGTCAGAATCTGCAGATTATACAGTACAAATAAAATGTTCACATTTCTCCAACGTTGTCTTCCCAACAGTTTCACTATCTACACGGGATGGCCAGGAAGCGTTCGCGATGTCTTCTCAGGCGCTTCTCCGGCGCTGATAATTGGCATCTGTCTTGTGTCAGTGACGTAAAAGACGGATTTAATGCGACATGACCGTTCAAACAGCAGTCACTTTCTAAAACATTGGATATGTATCGGATTCAGTACCACATACTAAAGTGACCCAGATTGGATTTAAAAATATCGGATTTGTGCCGCTCACACTGTCATACCATGATCGGATATGGGTCGGATAGGGTCAAAAAAATCGGATTTGATGCGCTTTCGCCTGCAGTGTGAACGTAGCTTTAGGGACACTCAGAGAAGTTTAATTGCCAGGATGAAAAATTCTTTTAAATCCTGAATTTGTGACAAGTCAGAAAACTTTAATGTGTTTTTATTATTGACCCGTGATACACGCAGCTTTTATATCACAGCCACGCATCACAGTGACTGTCCAGAAGGGCTTCAAGCTGCACTTTTAATACGCAATCATAGACTGTAAATAAAGATTGATGTAGGTAATGTCCAGCACAGGCCAACTCCTCTGCTATAGAAGTGTAGTTGACCTTTGACCTCTGACTTTTACCTGTAGTCAGTTTTGTACGTGCAGGGAGAGTCAAACTTTGTTGAATACTTTATTGGAAACAGATTTTCTTTACATGGACACATTTCAGACAAAACTCACACATTTACAGGTAGGCATTTTGCACATGCTCTGTGTGACTCCGACCAGCTCCACAGAAAACTCCAAGTGATCAGGAACA
This sequence comes from Coptodon rendalli, assembly GCA_015108555.1. NCBI lineage: Eukaryota > Metazoa > Chordata > Actinopteri > Cichliformes > Cichlidae > Coptodon > Coptodon rendalli. The sequence goes on along the minus strand of VUQP01049108.1, from coordinate 12,473 downwards.
GGCCCCTTCAAAATAAAAGTATAAGATGTAAATACATACTGGGAGGAGCTGAAAGTCATAGAGTCTCTGTCAGTCATGTGCTGGACCATGTGACCACAGTTGGAGTCAAACAGATGAGAGTGAAGATGGTTCTCTTTGGTTTCCACCTGTGGTGACGTGCAGCTCTGTCACTGGATGTTTGTTGGTAAGACGGATCTTGAGAATTGTAGTTAACTTCTTTGCATCCTCAGGTGTGTGAAGGTTAGGTTTTCTTGTGTTTTTCTCTCAGACAGGTGAGTGTGAGGTGGAGCTGATGATGATGAAGATGATGAAGTAGTAACAGGTGCCTCCTTTCACTTTTTCCCAGGACCATAGGGGTCTGCGGTGGCGCTGCCAGCCTTCTCCTCTCCACCCTGCATTCTGTTGACAAGGTTCGCTGTCCCACAGGTGGACAGGACACACCCAGCACCTGTGGCCCCAGGATGAAACCTAAGAAAGGCACAGGTAATTGGTTAATTGATTGATTAATTATCTAGGAACACCTTTAATAATTATTGATACTTATTTAGACTTTTTATTTTTGATTGATCTTTCTGAGTTGTACTTCAGTGACTTCTTCCAAATAATCAGCGTGTCTTTTAGACCCCACACTGCCTGTCTCTCTGTCTGTCTGTTTTTCTTTCTGTTTGTTTGCCTGTTTGTCTTTCCGTATGTTTGTTTATCTGTTTACCTGTCAGTCTTTTTCTTTTGTCTGTTTGGTTTTCTGTTTTAGTGTTTGGTTGTCTGTCTGTCTGTTTGCATTCTGTCCATCTGCCTGTCTTTCTGCTTGTCTGCTTGTCTGTCTGTTGCTCTGTCTGTTTTGTCATCTATTTTTTTTGTCTGTCTGCTTGGTAGCTTGTCTGTCTGTCTGCCTGTCTTCTGTTAGTCTGTCTGCATGTTTGTTTATCTGTCTGCCTGCCTGTTTGTTTGTCTTTTTCAGTTGACTGCTTAGTTTTCTGTTTAGGTTGTCTGTTTGTCTTCTTTTTGTCCATTTGTCTGTCTGTCTGTTTGTCTTTTGGTCTGTCAATCTGTCTGTTTGTCTGTTTGTTTGTTTGTTTGTTTGTTTGTTTGTTTGTTTGTTTGTCTGTTTGTCTGTTTGTCTGTTTGTCTGTCTGCCTCCCTGTTGTCTGTCACGTAAATTTTGAAAACAAAAAACATCAGCAGGCTCTCTCCCTACTTCTGATGGTGTTTTCTCGGCCAATCAGACCATGTGATGACAGATACATACACTGATTCTGGCTTCCTGAAACACAGACAGAGAGCACCTGTTCAGACCTGAGTGGGCTGCAGGTGAGTGTGTGTCAGAGTCTTACAGGTGATCCAGAGGAAGAATCAGTCTTGAATACAAGCAGGGGCCCTCTGAACTGGATTCACACCTAAAACTTGATTTAGGTGTGACCTGAGCAACCTGAGGTTACTCACAAAAACGTGGTGCGGGTTCTGTTCCCCGTGGCATGCTCCGTGCTGTTCCCCATGTGGGTTCCCATGTTTTTTACTGTGTTGTTCCACGCAGCAATCTCAGTGAACCCCTCTGCACTGCTGTGAAAAATAAAACTTTAAATAATCTGATCCTCATTAAAGTTTTCACACAGAGTTGAAACAGCTTCATAGGTCTGACTTTTTTTGAGCCTCGAGTCTGAAACAGGAAATAGACTGCTACATCATCTTCAACACAAATCCTCTCTCACTGAGGAGGTGATAAACAAGTGGATGTTCCACTGACCGCTCACAGCGATCATTGTAACACAATTAAATATTAGTAAACATTTAGAAACATCATGTGACAACTCAGTCTTTCAAAAGGACGTCTGCTTTATTCCCACTTTATTCCCACTGTAATTCCAGTGTATTTGTGGATTATTCTCTGAGACGCTTGATGCTCCGGTGTGAATTGATATTTTTATCACATGAACAAACTAATGACTAGTTAACATATTGATCATCACAAGTTTAAGTGGTTACTCAGAAAGTAACTCAGTAGGTTCACTCAAACTATAGTTACTTTTCCCAAAAAGTTGATTCTGTTCATCTCAATGTATGTTCGTGTAGGTTCTCAGTGTTCCAGGTCATGGTAGTCTAAGGAGCTTGGAAAGAAAAGAATTGGACTTCTTTAAGCTTCACTCTCATCCGAAAAGCTTCTTCAGTTCTAAGACCAAATAGTGGAAAGTCCCAGGTATTTAAGCCCTGATAAAGACCACACCTTTTTGATGAGGCAAGGTGTCAATATAATAGTAATAGTTGGTCAATGACCCTCTTAAGGGACAACCCCCGAAAGAACTTAAATACACCATTAGGTGTTTCCAGGCTCCTTTCAGTGATTCATTTGGATGTAGTGTTTTCAGTGGGAGAAACATTTCGTCACTTATAGTTTGGCTCTCATCATCCACTGGGTGTCATCAGGACACTACAACATAGAGCAAACACCATCCCACAGACACAGCGGCCAGCATCTAAAGAAAACTCCACGCGATCCAGGAGAGAAGAAGGAAAACTGCTGCCTAAGCAAAAACCCTTAGTAATCTCTTTTGTGTCAGGAGTATCGGAACAGCTGAGACACATTTTCTCCAAACACCATGTCTGTGTGGCTTTCAAACCCAAAACCCAGTGCGCAAAAAAATGGTTCCCCGAGGATCCGGTCCCCCAACACAAACAGTGTAACATAGTGTACACTCGTAAGTGCGCACAAGCCATTTACGTGAAAAGGGAAAGACCATCTCTATATCGAGGAGGGGGCCTAAAGGTACATCTTTCACAATCTTACAATGTTGTAATTGCAGCCATTCCCCACCTCTTTGTGAATGGCACTCATGGCCATTAAACAATAATCAAGAAACTGGCGTCACACCTCATTGTTCGTCTGTGGTGCTAGTTTCAGTCATTGAGCAAATGTACTGTTTATAAGGTTAGAAATCTGCAGTCAGCTGAGACTGAAAAAGACACTTGGATGAGTGACGAAATGTTTCTCCCACTAAAAAGGCTACGTCCAAATGAACAGAATCAACTTTTCCTTACTAGGATGATTGAGCATGCATCAAGACAGTATCCGTCAGAGTTTCACACCTGAAGATCAGTCAAAAAGATTTAATGAACTGCTGATCAGTGAGCTGAATGATTGGAAATTATTAGTAAACATGTTAATTCATCATTGATCATTTAACAATCGATCAGCAGGTCGATTGGTACACATTTACTCCACCAAGTAATCTGATTTCTTTACAACCGGCAGGGTGATTTAAAGAAATCCCCTGTCATTTAAATTTAAAACATGTGAAATGAGTAAAGAGAAGAAGAAGACTGGGAGTTTATCTGGATGTAGTTTAGCATGATGATGACATGTTCATACCTGATGTTACTTCAAAGTTCTAACAAGCTGGTGCAGGAATACCCAGAGTTTCTGTCAGACTCACCTGGTGTTGTTGTGATCGGCAGCCAGATGAGGATTTGACATGTTCACATTTTCACGTCTGTGGAAAGAACAGAAAACGTCTCTGTAATCAGCACACACAAACAGGAAGTCCAGCTGACACCTGTACCTTACCTGAGACGTCCACGTGGAGAAGGAAGAGGTGTCACCAAAACAAAGACCACCATCATCATTATCATCACCATTGCCATCATCCTCTGGAGTGGAGCAGAGAGAGTCGCCATCCTCATCAGAGAGAGTGACATTGAAGGCATCATGCTGCCTTTTAAACCTCCTCGTTGTTTACACAGAAACATGTCAGTGCCGCCTGAAGGTCAGCTGAAGGCCGACGGGATGAGTGATGAGTCGTTTCACTATTTACAGTTGGTTTTATCAGCAGCTCGACCTCGGCGCTGTTTGTTCTTCGCGGGGAAGAGATCATCAGTTCACACACAGTGATCTCACTGTGATGTCATCAGTTCTCAGTGTCTGTGGGAAACTTCATTAAACATCCGAGTCACCTGCAGGTGAGAACTCAGGTGTTTTTATGTTAACCGCCAACTTCCTGTGAAGTCACTGTGAGGTAAGAGATAGTCCTGTGTGTGTGATAAGGCTCCGCCTCCTCACAAGTCACCTGCAGTAATTCCTGCTGTGAGAACAGGTTCATCAGCTATTTGATGAACACCTCTGTTCCTAAGTCACACGCTGACTTCCTGTCACACTGTGCAAGTCAGCCTGTTACCTGCTACATGTTTCAGGTAGTAAAAGGTCTTAATGCATGCTCAGTTATCCAGGTAAGTAAATCCCAAAAGGTTTATTCTGTTCATCTGGACGTAGAGTTTTCATTGGGAGAAACATTTTGTCACTCATCCAAGGGACTTCTTCAGTCTCAGCTGACTGCAGGTTTCCCCAATATTATAAAAAGTACATTTGCACAATGACTGAAACCAGCCCACTGAAAGAACAATGGGCTGTGAGGCCAGTTTCTTGATCATTAATATGCAAATTCTCATGACCATTGATCAACAACCACTGATCAAACCACTGATCAATGGCCATGAGTACCATTCACAGAGAGTTGGGGAATGGCTGCAATCACAGCATTGTAAGATGGCGAAAGATGTACCCTTAGGCCCCCTCCTCGACTCAGAGATGGTCTTTCCTTTTTCATGTAAATGGCCTCCTTGACTCTGCACTCAAACCAGTGTTCCTCCCTGTCCAGGATGTGTACATCCTCATCATTGAAAGAGTGTCCACTGGCCTGTAGGTGTAAAAAGACTGCGGAGTCTTGGCCTGACGAGTTAGCTCTTTTTTTTTGTTGTGCCATCAGCCTCACCAGAGGTTGTTTGGTTTCACCAATGAATAAATCATGGCAATCAAGCTGGCACTTAACAGCGTACACTATGTTACTCTGTGTCGGGGGACCTGATCCTTGAGGTGGACCAATTTTTGGCGTATTGTGTTTTGGGGTTTAAAAGCCATAGAGCCTGAGTTAGTAAAGGGCTAAAATACTCCGTGGCACACAGACCTCGCTGTGTTTGTGTTTCCTGTTTTATATTCAGGTCACAGTGCTGAACTCTGGGAAAACATCGTCAAGGGAAGGTCATGTTCCAGCCCCTAAGGAGATGTTTGTTTGATCACCCCGTCACTCTGTGACAGGAAGCAGTTTGTGTCGAACGTGAGTGCAATGTCATCAATAACTAAATGGACTGATGCTTATGCTTTTCTACTCTCCCAGAGTACTTAAAGCCATCTATACAACATGCCACATTCACCCAATCACACAAGAACCTTTTTTTCTAAGCGTTTAGTGCTTCCTAGCTATCACACACCGATGGATGCATCAGAGAGCAACTTGAGGTTAGTATCTTGCCCAAGGATACTTGGCATCCAGACTGGAGGAGCCAGGGATCGAACCACTAACCTTCCAATCAGTAGATGACCTGCTCTACCTCCTGAGCAACAGCCACCCCATGAGCTCCCCGTCCCATAAGCGTGCAGACTTTCAGGTTAATGTGGACTCGCTCTGAGGCTGACGATACAAAGACATTGAAGCACATGGAGAGTTCACAGACAGGTGTGTGATCGATCAGCAGGACTTCAGGTTTATGATTTATTGATTGTTAAAGTCTGATGTGATGAACACAGAGCAGCTTCACTCTGATAAAAAATATAGTTTTCAGGATTTTAGGGGTGATCGTGGCTCCAGAGTTGGGAGTTCGTCTTGTAATCGGAAGGTTGCCGGTATTGCAGGCCATTTACCATTTTACCATTTTCACTCTAGAGCATCAAAAGCAACAAAAACACAGTTTCAAAGTGATGACGATATCCCATTGTCCCTACCCTCACCTGTGATCATTAGTTCTGGGGAGTAGCCCAAAGAATAAGGTTGCAGGTACAACAGTAGAAATGAGCTTCCTCTGAAGGGTGGCCGGGCTCTTCCTAGAGAAAGGGTGAGGATTTCAGTCATTTGAGAGGGGCTTAGAGTACTGCCACTACATCTCCACACTGAAAGGAGGTAGCTGAGGTCCTTCGATATCTGACCATGACACCTCTTGCATTTGGATGAGGTCCCAAGGCAGACCCAGTGTGTTAAATCTACTGAACAATAATTTTCACGTATTTTCATTTATAACATTTTTTTCTGACAGAAACGAGATGATAACTAAATAAAACGTAATGCACAAGGACAAAAACTGTGACAAAATGTATCAACAATACGAGATCCAATCAGAAGTTTTAGGTTGTGCAGAATCTCGCAACCAGTTTGGAAGTGATCCAGTCAGATGTAACTTCCTTGTACAGTAAGGTTAGATGAACACATCTGATCTGAAATGGTGCAGCTAGCTCGCTGTTTGTCATGAAAACACTTAGAAGGAACAAAGAGCAGACATGGTGCTTTGTGAGAACTTACTGAATCAGCTCTGCCGTAACGTTGGGATATTTACACAACTAGAGAAATTAAGATGAATGATCACAACTGGTTGGGAAATGCCTCACTTTCCTCCGGATCAGCTGGTGGAAGAGGCTGGCAGAAACAGCATCAAACATCTGACTTACTCACACCTGTCTGCTGATTAGCTCATTTCTCCTCCTCCATTGTGAGGCTCAGGTGGATTTTGTTTTGTGGTCAGAATTAGCTGACCGCCACCCTATGACACCTCCACTGAGCGACACCAACAAAGATGAAACACGCCTCATAATTTAAACTGCAAACAGGGAGCTTTATTATGACAATCCCATCAAAAACGTCCTGTTTGCTTCATTAAGCTCAGACCAAGCAAACTTTATCCTCAAGTTCTTGAATGACCTCTGGCCTTTGTGTAAGTTATTTGGGAATTTCTCAGGTCTTGACCCCTGCTGCAGCTCACAGATGTTCTGAGTGGTGGGTTCATGGATCCTGGTGTTTAGGCCAGGGTGTCTTGAAAGTTCCTGAAGGACTTCCACACAGACACCAGGAGGACAAGAATACACAGAATTCCGGATGGCGCTGTGAGGAGTTTGTCTGCTGCTGACTGACACAGCCCATTTCTGCTCGTGTTTAAACCTTAAAGCTCATCACACCTGAGGCTGGAAACAAGGAGTAGCCGTGACCTCGTCAGGCCAGTGTGCATCCATCAAATTAAACAAAACAAAAAAACTTTAAACAACAAGTTTATTTATTCATTTATTCGCACATCTGTTCACGTTTATAAGTTAACACATCTGGAACAAACACCTAGGAGGAGGGGCAGGTCACATGACTCAAGCAGGTTTGGTCTAAAAACGATCACATGGGCATACATCACTTCCTGGAAATAAAAGTAAACATCACAGCACAAACACATCGGGACAAATCTGTGAACTGCATCAGCGTGATTCGCCGTCTATCGGAAGTCTTCGGCAGAGAACATGCCCTTGGCACGGCGCAGGATGGAGTCCTTGGACGCATCATACGGGTGCTCTTTGGACGGGATCTCCAGCACGGCCGGGATCGACTGCATGTGGGCATCAATGGCGTGCCGGATCATCTCAGCGATGAACTGATTTATCAGGATGATACCAATGTCATTACGTGCCAGGAAGCTCCTGCAGAGGAGAAGAAAAAGAATAGCCCCGTTAGTCTGCCACGCCAAAGTCCAGTCACAATTTAACATCCTCAGAACCCGAGAAGAACCAGAGGAGGTGTAACAGGAAGTAAATGAAGGCGTGGTATTTCTGAGAGTCTCAGAGGACAAACATTTCTCTTTGGTCCGCTTGTTACTAATGAGCTTAACACAGGAAGTCAGACCATTCAAATTATTGTCAGTTTAACATCATCCGTCTCTAACGGTGGCTTACAGAGGGTTAGATGTAAAGGATATTCACAGATGAGTTCAATGACAGCAGAGAACACAGGAACTGCTAATCTGAAACATCACTGTAAGAGCTGGTCTGTTTTAAGATATCAAAATCATTTCCAAACGCAACAGTGATCATTTAAATCAGCTGATTTTTGAATGGAGTCTGGTGTGTGTCACACAGCACATGAGGCCATTAAGGAAAATTTCAGGAATACAACCCCAAGGCACCAGACCAACTTCTCTGAAACTAACTGATAAATGCAAGTCAACAATTAAACAAAAGGAAAAATGTGTGAAGCGATCATAAAAGATTATATATTATAAAATATCATAATTAATATAAAGTATTTAAATTTTTTGCTGATATTAAATCCTTCGTTGAAAATGCTGATTTCATACACACAGATTTCATAAAAAGCTCTGGTTCTTCAATAGAGTCCGGTGTGAGAGCTAACATGCTACATTTACAAAGATCGCGATTATTTATGTGTAGTTTTAATGAAGTCAGAAAGACTGAATAACTATTAAAATACACTGATTTCTGAAATCAGGTTCAGGAATCCACAGAAACAGACTGAAGTCTTTTCTAATTTTACGGCATTTAACAGGTTAAGTTCATTTCACGAAGATTAGCTGAGAGCTGGATTAATATATTGATCGGCTGATCAATCCATTGCACTCTATCCGACGATCATCTAAGGGCTCAAAACTCAGGATGCTGGATGTAGTTACAGACTGGGCCCAAATACACCAGAATCCATTCTCATTTTCATCAAAAAAGCAGCCGGCCTCCTGTCCTGCAGCCAGTGTTTTTGAAGTCACCGAGGGGTTAATACGGTTCCAGGCTGGTGCTGTCCGAATTAGAATAAAACCGATCTGACTTTTGACCCACGAGGACCACCGAGACCTTCGGTCAGGTGACACTGACAGAAACACGTGAAAGGAGCGTTAAATCGGCTGATTTTTTAACACATTTTGGTGTGTGTGTGTGTGTGTGTGTGTGTGTTTGTGTGTATGTGGAGTCCATCTTACTTGAAAGTCTCCTCGATCTCGGTGATGCTTGTGTCCTTCTCCACCACCAGGAAGTTCGGTTTCCGGTTCTTGTTCAGTTCTCCGATCCCGCCGAGCAAGAAGCCCGTGCACGTGTCCTCGTCTCCTATCACGGCGATCAGTTTCCCGCGGCCGGCCATCACGGAGATGCAGGTGAGATTCCCGGAGAGAAACACTCAGCTTCACGGGACACGTCATGTGAGGGATCAGCTGACCTGCACTTCCGCTTCAATATGGCGCCCCCTATAGAAATTAAAAAAATATGAACGGTCACTCGTTTATTTGATCAAACTACCTTTGTGTGTGTGTTTTATTTTATTTTCATCTTCATCGGAATGGCAACAATGAGGTTATATTTAGACAGCAACGTCCTCGGCATTAATCCAAACATTCCTAAAATGTCACAAACGTTTATTCTTATTTATTTGATAATCGGGACAAGCACAGACCGTCAGTCCCGCACTGTGCGTGAGTGTCTGTGTCTGTCTCTTTTGTCCGACAGCACATGAAGGCCTCTGCAGTCACGTGAAGCTCTGCGATAAAGACGGAAATGCGCAGCTGTGGGCTGTAGAAGCAGAAGAAGACGAACATGGTGAGTTTAAAGTTTTACTTTGATTCTCGTTTTGGGTTTTTTTGATTGTTTGTTTTTATTCAGCGTTCAGTGTCTCGGTGAGGCGTTCACGGATCTCGGACTGTCCGCTGTGTGCCGTTCATTAACGCTGTTAGCTTCCTGTTAGCCTCTCTATGAACAAGGAGGATAAACACGCGGAAATGCTTCCCTTCAAAAAATGAAAACCAGAACGCTCCAAGGTTAAAGCTTGGAGCTCTCTTCAGAGTTATAATCACTGATAATCGGGCTCAATGCAAATACCTGCGGGACAGCAACAGCGCCCCTCTGCAGGAAGGGAGTGGTACAAACAGAGAGGAGAGGGAGTGACGTTCCTGCGCCCTGGGGTCTCACCTGTGTTCCTGTGAAACAGGGAGTGTGTGTCATGTATGCAGGACCAATGTAACCATGGTAAACAAGAAACCATCTTTAAATGGGTAACCCCATTGGCGCCTGAGGAACACAGGTCGTACCTGATGAAGATCCAGAATTATTACTGGACGAATGATCTAACGCTGTTTAGTGAGTCTCTGAAGCTTCGACCTGAGGAAACGCACTTCTTGTCCTGCTGATCTGATTATCAGTGAACCAATGAGTCATCAAACATCACTTCCTTTTAGCTTCATGATGTTATCCTGATGATGTCGTCCTCCTTTCAGGCCACAGCGGCGCTCACTGCGGGTCTGGAGCGGATCCCGGACCAGCTTGGGTACCTGGTCATCAGTGAGGATGGTGTCCTGGCTGTGAGTCTCTCTGAGCTTTCAGATGTTCAGTTCACAAAGAAGTTCTTTAAGAGTGCAGTTTGGTCTTTATTTAACCGCACTCATTGTTAAATAAGGTGATTTCTGCATGGAGTCTGGTGCTCAGGCTAGTTTGGTCACACAGAGACCAGACTCCATTTAGATTTAAGCTCATTTAATATTTCTACAGGTTAAACTGAATTCACATTTGATACTGTGAGCTGAACTCTGCTCTTTCCTCAGATTATTCTGGATTATTAAAGTGCTGTAAACTGGGTGAAATAAGGATCCTCAGATTATTAAAATAGATTAAAGAGTCGAGTTAAGTCTATTGATCAGAAGAGGATCAAAGTGATTGATTATTGATTACTGATCAGTCTGCAGGTGAGCTGGAGAATGACGAGCATACAGCAGGTGTTATGATGCAGATGGTTCGAACAGCGAGTCGCTTCAGGTTATCAGGATCAGCTGATCCACCCTTCAAACGCATGTCAGGTATCACAAACACACCTGCACGGTCACTTCATCAGCTTCAGTAAAAACAAACACGACTCAGGTGTTTTGCTTTGTTTTTCTCAGACCTGGTAATGATGTCATCACTGTCACATGATTCAAACCCGGCGCATCATCAGCAACATTTTCATGTATTTGATGAGCACGTTGTTCATGTGGCATGATGGGATACAAAGCTCAGGTGGAACCCTGTGACCTCAGGTGGACTCACCTGTGTGCGTGTGTCTGTGTGTCTGCAGTGATCCTGGACGACTTTGTGTACACGGTGACGGTCTCTGGTCAGAAGGTCTTTGTGGTCAAACGTCAGCACAACCAGCAAGAGCCAATCAGTGTGTAGAAGCTCAGCTGGGGTACAGAGTTGCCATGACGATGATGTTTTTGATGTTTAAAGGTTGTGTGAAATAAAAGTTTTTGAACATGAAACTTTTGGTCTGATCGAGTGGAACTGTGAAGGTGTTAATGCTGAGGATCCTACCTGTAGGACCTGCTGTGAGCAGACCCTAAAAACCTGAAAACATGGTTTAACCTTTGTGCCCACCAATTTTGCACCCTTTCGACACCTTCGTGTACAAAAATGTAGACACACAAATTCTGCCATAAAGTCCTCATACAGTAACATTTTGTTCTGCTTTCTGGGAAACGCGGCCGAATGTTCTAGTCGTAGTCGTTGGCCCGCTCCCTTGGTGGCTCAGTTTGGCTGTGTGCTGAGTGGTCCTGGGTGCCTGGGGCCATGCTCTCAACTCTTACCAGGGTGGTCTGCCTGTAGCATGATCGACTGTCCACTGCCTCTGGTCCTCTGTGGCTGTCACCCCATGTGGGGCCTCCCTCCTTCTCCTGCTGGGATGGGTGTGCAGAAGTCACCGAGATTTTGAATCTCCCTGCCACTGCAGTATAAAAACATGCATTCTGTAATGTCATCATTTCGTTTTGAAGAAAAGTAGTGATATTTGACATTTTTACTATACCTGATTCAACCATTTCCCCATTGCAGGCCAAAGCATGACATTCTTGTATTTTTGCCAGTTATGACATGAAGCCATGTGACCACCAGGGGGCCCCAAGAGTAATTTATATGGAAATCAACATCTGATTCATCGATGGAAACAGAACAGACAGGCTTTGTGTGTGATGGATGCGTGTGTGGGTGAGGATGTGCAGGTCCTGCAGCATGTGACCTGGTGCCCTCTACAAATAGACGGGATCCACTTGCAGGTGGAAGAAGAGCTTCTTTTTAGACCTGTGCAGAAACAGTACACATCTCTCCTTCTGGTCGAGCTGATGGTAGCAGTGATAGCATCTATGTTTTCTGTGAGGGCAGGAGCAGAGGTCTGTCACTCTGCCACCATTGCTCCAGGTCTTTCTCCTTCTCTCATCACTAATGAAAGGTTTCCTCAGCCAAGCTGCAAGCTTATTGGCTCTGAAAGGAATCAGGTGCATAAACATTCTAACAAGAGTCTTTGTTTGAATACAGTAAAGGCAGGAGGCCATATTTATCCTGAAGACCCTCTGCAATGATACATCTCTCCAAGACAGGGGTGGGCAACTCCAGGGCTTGAGGGCCGGTGTCCTGCAGGTTTTAGATGTGTCCTTGATCCAACACAGCTGATTCAAATGGCTAAATTACCTCCTCAACATGTCTTGCAGTTCTCCAGAGGACTGGTAATAACCTAATCATTTGATTCAGGTGTGTTGACCCAGGGTGATTTCTAAAACCTGCAGGACACCGGCCCTCGAGTCCTGGAGTTGCCCATCCCTGCTCCAAGATGACCTTTATTCACCCCCAAATTATTAGTGCATGTTTACAGATTTACACACACACA